>JAPFBE010000189.1:0-92030 GCA_034336665.1 Luscinia megarhynchos | reverse complement strand
CTCGACGAAGTCCTGGCAGCGCCGCTGCAGCGCCGGGTCCTGGCAGGACGCGTCCGACGGCCACTCCTCCAGCCAGGTGTCCTTCCCGAGCAGGTACGAGAACCTGGGACAGGGGACGCCGTGGGGACACTGTGGGGACACTGTGGGGACACCGTGGGGACACGGGGATGGGGTGTGGGGACATGGGGATGGCAGTGGGGACATGGGGACAGGTGGGGGACACGGTAGGGACACGGGATGGGAGTGGGGGACACGGTGGGGGACATGGGGATGGCAGTGGGGACACCTGTGGGGACACCCGTGGGGACACGGTAGGGACAGGGGACACCCGTGGGGACACGGGACGGCAGTGGGGACACAGGGAAGGGCATGGGGACACATGTGGGGACATGGGGACAGGTGTGGGGACACGGGGACACCAGTGGGGACACGGGTGGGGACATGGGGATAATGGGGGATAATGGGGACAATGGGGACACTGGGACAGTGGGGACAGTGGGGACAGTGGGGACAGTGGGGACAGGGGACATTGGGGACAGTGGGGACAGGGGACATTGGGGACAGGGGACAGTGG
Organism: Luscinia megarhynchos; assembly: GCA_034336665.1. Classification (NCBI taxonomy): domain Eukaryota; kingdom Metazoa; phylum Chordata; class Aves; order Passeriformes; family Muscicapidae; genus Luscinia; species Luscinia megarhynchos. Next base: position 91,456 of record JAPFBE010000189.1, on the reverse strand, counting down.
GGATAATGGGGAGAATGGGGACACTGGGACAGTGGGGACAGTGGGGACAGGGGACAATGGGGGACATGGGACAGTGGACAGTGGACAGGGGACAGGACAGGGGACAGGGGACAGTGGGGACACTGGGGACAGGGGACACGGGCAGGGGACAGTGGACAGAGACAGGGACACAGGGACAGGGACAGGGACAGGGACAGGGACAGGGACAGGGACAGGGGACAGGGGGCCAGGGGACAGTGTCCGTATTGCCTGCCGGTGACCCAGAGGTCGCTGGCCTGTCCCCCACACCAGGTACTTCGTGTCCCCGGCGAAAGCCTCAGGCTGTCCCGCACTGCCGGGTGGCTCACTTAACGCGGGTGGCGCCGGCGGGGTCTCGTCCGTGCCTGGGGACACGGGCACAGTGTCACCGTGGTCACCGTGTCACCGCGGGTCACCGCGTCACCGTGTCACCGTGTCACAGTGTCACCGTGTCACCGCGGCACCGCGGCAGAGTGTCACCGCGGCACAGTGTCACAGTGTCACCGCGGCACCGTGGCACCATGGCAGCGTGGCAGAGTGTCACCGCGTCACAGTGTCACCACAGCACCGTGGCAGAGTGTCACTCGCGCACAGTGTCACCAGGTCAGTGTCACCGCGGTCACCGCGGCACAGTGTCACCGCGGTCACCGCGGTCACCGTGGTCACCGCGGTCACCGTGTCACAGTGTCACCGCTGCACAGTGTCACAGTGTCACCGTGTCACCGTGGTCACCATGGCAGCGTGTCAGTGTCACCACAGCACAGCGTCACCAGGTCACAGCGTCACCAGGTCACCGTGTCACCGTGTCACCATGGCAGCGTGGCACCAGGCCACAGCTGCCACCGTTGTCACAGTGTCATCAGATCACAATGTCACAGTGCCACAGTGTCACCGTGTCACCATGGCACCATGTCACCGTGTCACCGGGTCACAGTGTCATCGTATCACAATGTCACAGTGTCAGCAGGTCAGTGTCACCGTATCACCGGCCACCACGTCACCACAGCACCGTGTCACATTGTCACAGTGTCACCATGGCACCGCGTCCCTGTCCCCCCGTGGTGTCCCCTGTCCCCACTCATGGTGTCCCTGTCCCTTCCATGGTGTCCCTGTCCCCCCGTGGTGTCCCTGTCCTCACTCATGGTGTCCCTGTCCCTCCATGCTGTCCCTGTCCCCACTCATGGTGTCCCTGTCCCCTCCTGGTGTCCCTGTCCCCCCCCGGTGTCCCTGTCCCCTCATGGTGTCCCTGTCCCCCCCGGTGTCCCTGTCCCCCCTGTGGTGTCCCTGTCCCCTCCATGGTGTCCCTGTCCCCCCGTGGTGTCCCTGTCCCCCCCGGTGTCCCTGTCCCCCCGTGGTGTCCCTGTCCCCCCCGTGGTGTCCCTGTCCCCTCCATGGTGTCCCTGTCCCCTCCATGGTGTCCCTGTCCCCCCGGTGGTGTCCCTGTCCCCCCTGTGGTGTCCCTGTCCCCCCTGGTGTCCCTGTCCCTCCATGGTGTCCCTGTCCCTCCATGGTGTCCCTGTCCCTCATGGTGTCTCTGTCCCCCCCCCGTGGTGTCCCTGTCCCCCCCGTGGGTGTCCCTGTCCCCCCGGGTGTCCCTTTGTCCCCCCGTGTGGTGGGCTGTACCCATCTTGATGACCGCCACCACCTCCATGACGTGAAGTTGTCGTGGGACGGGTCTCCCTCGTGGGACACCAGCCGCACCTTGTACACTCGCGGGGACAGGGGACAGCGCTGTCACTCCCCCCCGGGCGGCCACGGTGTCCCCGGTGTCCCCAGTGTCCCCTGCTCCGCCTCGCGTGCCTTGTGTCACCCGGCTGTCCCCTGTGTCCCTGAGGTTTGCAATGTCCTCAATGTCCCTCCCAATGTCCTCAATGCCCCCAGTGTCCCCCTCCCAATGTCCTCAATGTCCCCAGTGTCCCCAATGTCCCCTCCCAATGTCCTCAATGTCCCCAGTGTCCCCAATGTCCCCTCCCAACGTCCCCAGTGTCCCCAGTGTCCCCAAATCCCCAAAATGTCCCCAACAGCCCCAATGTCCCCAATGCCCCCCTAATGTTGTCTCCAATGTCCCCAATGTCCCCAATCCCCCATGTCCCCAATGTCCCCAGTGTCCCCAGTGTCCCCAATGTCCCCAATCCCCCATGTCCCCATCATCCCCAAGGTCCCCAGTGTCCCCAATGTCCCCCCAGTGTCCCCAGTGTCCCCCATTGTCCCCAATGTCCCAAATCCCCCAGTGTGTCCAATGTCCCCAATGTCCCCAATGTCCCCAATCCCCCAATGTCTCAAAATCCCCCATGTCCCCAATGTCTGCAATGTCCCCAATGCCCTGTTGTCCCCTAATGTCCCCACTGTCCCCAATGTCCCCACTGTCCCCAATGTCCCCAGTGTCCCCCTGTCCCCACTGTCCCCGTGTCCCACCGAAGTCCACCCCGGGCTCGCAGGCGCGCTCGATGCGCTGGTTGACGGTGATGGCCTCGAGCTGGTCGTGACGCTTGAAGCAGCTCTCTGCGGGGACAGGGGACATCGGGGACATCGGGGGACATCGGGGACATCAGGGGACATCGGGGACATCGGGGACATCGGGGACATCAGGGGACATCGGGGGACATCGGGGGACATCGGGGACACAGCCATGACAAGGTCAGCGGTGGCAGGGACGTGTCCCCAGCACGGTGACATGTGACACCACGTCACTGACGTGTCCCCACCGTGGCCAGGACATGTCCCCAGCCTGGCTGTGACATGTCCCCAACCTGGCTGTGACATGTCCCCATCACGGCAGGGACGTGTCCCCAGCACGGTGACGTGTGACATCTCGTCACTGACGTGTCCCCAACGTGACAGTGACATGTCCCATCCTGGCCAGGACGTGTCCCCAGCACGGTGACGCGGTGACATCTCGGCCATTGACGTGTCCCCACCTGCGGCCAGGACATGTCCCCAACCTTGCTGTGACATGTCCCCAACCTGGCTGTGACATGTCCCCATCACGGCAGGGACGCGGTCCCCAGCACGGTGACATGTGACACCACGTCACTGACATGTCCCCAGCGTACAGTGACATGTCCCATCCTGGCCAGGACGTGTCCCCATCACGTGACATGTGACACCACGCCACTGACGTATGTCCCCACCGTGGCCAGGACATGTCCCCAACCTTGCTAGACATGTCCCCAACCTGGCTGTGACATGTCCCCATCACGGCAGGGACACGTCCCCAGCACGGTGACATGTGACATCTCGTCACTGACGTGTCCCCAACGTACAGTGACATGTCCCATCCTGGCCAGGGCGCGTCCCCAGCATCGGTGACATGTGACACCACGTCACTGATGTGTCCCCAACCTGGCAGTGACATGTCCCATCCTGGCCAGGGCGTGTCCCACCCCTCCAGGGCTGTCTGCCCTCGCCCCACTCTCAGTCCCTTGCTGTCCCCATGTCCCTCGTGTCACCTTCGGCGACACACGCCCCCTGGCAGATCTTTGTTCAGTTTCCCTCCTTCCTTGTCCCGGGTGGTAGAACCGGGTGCAGCGGTCATCTGAGGGACACGGGACAGTTGGGGACAGCAGGGGACAGTTGAGGACACGGGAACAAACAGAGGGACAGCAGGGGACAGTTGGGGACACGGGGACAGCAGGGGAAACAGGTGATGTGTGATACAGGTGACACACAGGTGACACAGGTAACAGGCGACACAGGTGTGACACAGGTGTGACACAGGTGACACAGGTGTGACACAGGTGACACAGGGTGACATAGTTGACACACAGGTGACACAGGTGACAGGTGACACAGGTGTGACACAGGTGGCACAGGTGTGGCACTGGTGACACAGGTGACGAGGGTGTGACACAGGTGACACAAGTGACACAGGTGACACAGATGTGACACAGATGTGACACAGGTGACATAGTTGACACACAGGTGACACAGGTGACAGGTGACACAGGTGTGACACAGGTGGCACAGGTGTGGCACACGGGTGACACAGGGTGACGGTGAGTGTGACACAGGTGACACAAGTGACACAGGTGACACAGATGTGACACAGATGTGACACAGGTGACAGGTGACACAAGTGTGACACAGGTGACACAGGTGACACAGGTGACATAGTTGACACACAGGTGTGACACAGGACAGACACAGGTGACAGGTGACAGGTGACACAGGTGACACAGGTGACATAGTTGACACAGGTGACACAGGTGACATAGTTGACACACAGGTGTTACACAGGTGTGACACAGGTGACAGGTGACACAGGTGACACAGGTGACACAGGTGACACAGGTGTGACACAGGTGACACAGGTGACAGGTGACACAGGTGACAGATGACACAGGTGACATAGTTGACACACAGGTGTTACACAGGTGTGACACAGGTGACAGGTGACACAGATGACACAGGTGACACAGGTGACACAGGTGACAGATGACACAGGTGACATAGTTGACACACAGGTGTTACACAGGTGTGACACAGGTGACAGGTGACACAGGTGACAGATGACACAGGTGACACAGGTGACAGATGACACAGGTGACACAGGTGACACAGGTGACAGGTGCCACACCGATGCTGTAGTAGCTGTAGACGCTGACGGCCGCCGGCTGGATCAGCCCCACCTGGAAACGCTGATGGGCCTTGAACGAGAAACACTCCTGGGCCCTGTGGGACACCTGGGGACAGGGACGGGGACGGGGACAGGGACAACAGAGAAGGGACAGGTACAGGGGACAGGGACAGGGGACATGGGGACAGAGGACAGGGGACAGGGACAACAGAGAAGGGACAGGGACAGGGGACAGAGGACAAGGACAGGGACAGGGACAGGGGACAAGGATGGGGACAACAGAGAGGGGACAGGGGACAGGGACAACAGAGAGGGGACAGGGACAGGGGGACAAGGATGGGGACAGGGACAGGGACAGGGACAACAGAGAGCCGGACAGGGACAGGGACAGGGGACAGGGGACAGGGACAACAGAGAGCCAGGACAGGGACAGGGGACATGGGACAGGGGACAGGGACAGGGGACAATGATGGGGACAGGGACAGGGACAGGGACAGGGACAGGGACAAGGACAAGGACAGGGGACGTGGGACAAGGATGGGGACAGGGACAGGGGACAGGGACAACAGAGAGGGGACAGGGATGGGAACAGGGATGAGGGACAGGGATGGGGACAAGGCGAACAAGGACATGGGACAGGAGATGGGGACACAGGACAGGGGACAGTGACAGTGACAGGGACAGGGACAAGGGAAAGGAGAGAGCGCAGCAACAGAGGGACACAGGGGACAGGGACAGGGGGACACGGGGTGGCACTCAGGCTGCGTGTCACCCCCCAGCCCAGCCGGCTCCTGTCCCCAGCGATGTCCCCGTGCTGTCCCCACCCATCGCCTCTGGAGCCACCTCTGTCCTTGTCACCACCCTGAGGCTGTTCCTGTCCCCACCCCTGTCCCCAACCCCCACTACATGTCCCCAGCGCCATCTTGGTCCCTGTCCCGTCGTGTCCCCCGTCCACCATCCCTGCCCTGTCGCATCCCCACCCCCAATGTCCCCAACGTCCCCAATGTCCCCTAATGTCCCCCTCACTGTCCCCAATGTCCCTAATTTCCCCCAATGTCCCCAGTATCCCTAGTGTCTCCAATGTCCCCAATGTCCCCTCACTGTCCCCAATGTCCCCAATGTCCCCAGTGTCCCCAGTGTCCCCAATGTCCCAAATTCCTCCAATGTCCCCAGTGTCCCCAATGCCCCCGATGTCCCTAATTCCTCCAATGTCCCCAATGTCCCAAATGTCCCCAGTGTTCCCTAACGCCCCTGATGTCCCCAATGTCCCCAATGTCCCCAGTGTCCCCAGTGTCCCCAATGTCCCAAATTCCTCCAATGTCCCCAATGTCCCCAGTGTCCCCAATATCCCAAATTCCTCCAATGTCCCCAACGTCCCAAATGTCCCCAGTGTTCCCAACGCCCCCGATGTCCCCAATGTCCCCAATGTCCCCAATGTCCCCAGTGTTTCCAATGTCCCTGATGTCCCGAATTCCTCCAATGTCCCCAATGTCCCCAACGTCCCCAGTGTCCCCAATGTCCCCAACGTCCCCAGTGTCCCCAATGTCCCCAGTGTTCCCAATGTCCCCAGTGTCCCCAGTGTCCCCAATGTCCCCAACGCCCCCGATGTCCCCAACGTCCCCAGTGTCCCCACCTTGTCCAGGTAAATGACGACGTTGCTCCGGTCGTTGGCCTGGTCCAGCTCGAACTTGGAGATGTACCTGTCCACGCCCTCGGACAGCTGGGGACAGGGGACAGTGTGACACGGGGACAGCGGGACACGGGGACACAGGGACAGTGTGACACAGGGGACACAGGGACAGTGTGACACAGGGGACACAGGGACAGTGTGACACGGGGACAGCGGGACACGGGGACACAGGGACAGTGTGACACGGGGACACAGGGACAGTGTGACACAGGGGACACAGCGACAGTGTGACACGGGGACACAGGGACAGTGTGACATGGAGGACAGGGGACACTTGGGGACACGGGGGACACGTGGGGACACGTGGGGACACCATGACACCAGACCACAGGACATATGGGGACACGTGAGGACATGCAGGGACACGGAATGGCACCAGGACGTGGGGACACAGTGGGACACGGTGACACCGGGACATGGGGACACACGGGGACGTGGGGACACGTGGGGACACGGTGACACCAGGACATCAGGACACATTGGGGACGCGGTGACACGGGGACACACGGGGACATGGGGACACCAGGACATGGGGACACGGAATGGCACCAGGACATGGGGTGGGGGTGTCCCCTCCCGGTGTCCCGTGTCCCCTCCCGGTGTCCCGTGTCCCCTCACTGACCCTCCGCAGGTCCTGCACGTCCGGCGAGAACCCCGTGAGCATGGACACGTCCAGGATGGACATGGTGGCGTCCACGGCGTCCAGGTACCTGTGGGGACAAGGCTGAGGCCACCCCCGCGTGTCCCCACCCCCGCGTGTCCCCACCCCCGCGTGTCCCCAGCGTCCCCCTCCCCGATGTCCCCATTCCCCGAGGTCCCCACAGGCTGAGACTCTTTGTCCCCCGTGTCCCCATCTTTGTCCCCAGTCAATGTCCCCGTTTTTCTCCCTGTCCCCAGTGTCCCCAATGTCCCCATACCTGTCCCTGATGTCCCTGTCCCCAATGTCACCATACCTGTCCCTGATGTCCCTGTCCCCAGTGTCCCCATTTTTCTCCCCATATCAAATGTCCCCAACCTCTCCCGGATGTCCCTGTCCCCATTTTTTCTCCTTGTCCCCAACATCCCACCCCTGTCCCCACTGTCCCCAGTGTCCCCAATGTCCCCATCCTATCCCCAATGTCCCTGTCCCCAAGGTTCCCACCCTGTCCCTGCTGTCCTCACTGTCCCCAGTGTCCCCCAATGTCCCCAATGTCCCCAGTGTCCCCAGTGTCCCCAGTGTCCCCTAATGTCCCCAGTGTCCCCAGTGTCCCCAATGTCCCCAATGTCCCCAATGTCCCCAGTGTCCCGTGTCCCCACTGTCCCCAGTGTCCCCAGTGTCCCCAGTGTCCCCAGTGTCCCCAATGTCCCCAATGTCCCCAATGTCCCCAGTGTCCCGTGTCCCCAATGTCCCCAATCCCCCCAATGTCCCCAGTGTCCCCAGTGTCCCCACTGTCCCCAGTGTCCCCAATGTCCCCAATGTCCCTGTCCCCAACGTTCACACTCCTGTCCCTGCTGTCCCCAGTGTCCCCAGTGTCCCCAGTGTCCCCACAGTCCTCAGTGTCCCCAGTGTCCCCAATGTCCCCACCTGGTGCAGATGTTGATCTTGACAGATCTGATGACGTCCTCCTCTTCCTTGCCTGGGTGGGGACAACGAGGGGACATCGAAGGTGACGCAGACGTCCCCAGGGGACACAGGGAGTGGCTCTTGGGGACAGCTGGGGACTCACCCTCGTTCACCTCCTCCACGTCCACGCTCAGCTCGAACTTGTCACACTTGTCGTCCTTGTCGGGGACCTTGGCGTGGTACACGGTCACCACGGTCATTGTCCCCTTGCCCACGCCCTCGGCCTTCACCGTGAAGTCCTCGTTCAGCTTGGTCTGAGGGGACAGGGGACATTGAGGGGACAGGGGACACCGAGGGGACAGGGGACACCGAGGGGACAGGGGACATTGAGGGGACAGGGACATTGAGGGGACAGGGGACACCGAGGGACAGGGGACATTGAGGGACAGGGGACATTGAGGGGACAGGGACATTGAGGGGACAGGGGACACCGAGGGACAGGGGACATTGAGGGACAGGGGACATCGGGAGGGACAGGGGACATTGAGGGGACAGGGGACATTGAGGGGACAGGGACATGGAGGGGACACGGAGGGGACATGGAGGGGACAAAGGCGATGGTGGCCGTGGTGATGGGATGGGATTATCACAGGGACATGAGGACACCCAGAGGTGGCAGTGCCAGTGCTGGGGACAGTGCCAGGGACAGTGACAGCGACAGTGACAGTGACACAATGGCAGTGCCAGTGCCAGGTGACAGTGACACAATGACGGTGACAGTGACACAATGACAATGACAATGGCAGTGACAATGGCAGTGACCGTGCCAGGTGACAGTGACACAATGACAATGACAGTGACAATGGCAGTGCCAGTATCAGGTGACAGTGACAGTGACAGTGGCAGTGGCAGTGGCAGGTACCTCGGTGGAGCGCGCCACCAGCGCCAGGTGACAGTGACAGTGACACAGTGAGAATGGCAGCGCCAGCGCCAGGTGACAGTGACACAATGACAATGACAGTGACACAATGACACAGTGACACAGTGACAGTGACAGTGACATAGTGACACAGTGACACAGTGACAGTGACAGTGACACAGTGTCGGGTACCTCGGTGGAGCGCGCCACCAGCGCGTTGCGGTTCTCGATGCGGTACGTCACGGGGCTGGCGCGGCGCGGCAGCAGCACCGACACGTCCAGCTCCAGCTGCTGCTGCGCCTCCGCCGCCACCTGGTACTGCGCCAGCGCTTGGAACACCAGGATGGTGGCCTGAGGGGACAGCGGGGTCACCATGGCTTGGGGACACCGGCTCTGTGTCCACCTGGTGCTGGGACAGAGATTGGAACACCAGGATGGTGGCCTGAGGGGACAGCGGGGACACCAGGGCTTGGGGACACCGGCTCTGTGTCCACCTGGTGCTGGGACAGAGATTGGAATGCCAGGATGGTGGCCTGAGGGGACAGCGGGGTCACCAGGGCTTGGGGACACCGGCTCTGTGTCCACCTGGTGCTGGGACAGAGATTGGAATGCCCGGGTAGTGGCCTGAGGGGACAGCGGGGTCACCAGGGCTTGGGGACACCGGCTCTGTGTCCACCTGGTGCTGGGACAGAGATTGGAATGCCCGGGTAGTGGCCTGAGGGGACATCAGGGTCACCAGGACTTGGGGACACTCATGGAGAGCCCCCAAGTGCTCCTGGATGGCCTGAAGGGTCACCACAGCTTGGGGACACTGGTGGAGGGTCCCCAAGGACTCCAGGGTGGCCTGAGGGGACATCGGGGTCACCACAGCTTGGGGACACTCATGGAGAGCCCCCAAGGACTCCTGGGTGGCCTGAGGGGACAGTGGCGGTCACCAGGACTTGGGGACACTCACGGAGAGCCCCAAGCGCTCCAGGCTGGCCCGGAGGCGACACTTGGCATCACCACAACTCGGTGACATCGGCTGAACCGCCCCCCCAAAGGCTCCTGAGCCACCTCTGCCCTCCTTTCGGTCCCCAAAGCCACAGCCCCGCCCGCTCTGGTGCCACCGCCGGCGCCACCGCGCTGTCCCCACCTGGGTGGAGCCGTAGCCGCCGCCGTAGTAATTCTGCTGCGCCAGCCAGCGCACCACGGGCCCGGCCAGCTCCGACCTCCTCATCTGCAGCAGCGCCAGCAGCGCGTACGACGTGCCCTCGATGTTGTAGGTGCGGGCGTTGCGCTCCTCCCAGCTGCTGCCACCTGCGGGGACGCCGGGGACGCCGCTCAGCCACCCCGCGGACACCTGGCCCCCGAGCTGCCACCCTGGGCGTCCCGGGAGGGTCCCAAATCGCTGCTGGAGGAGCTCGGGAGGACCCAAAACCGCCTCGTCTCACCTCAAATTCAATCCTTCCAACCCCGAGGTGAGGTGTCACCTTTGAGAACCTCAGGGGGACCCAAAACAGCCTCTTCTCACCCCAAATTCAATCCTTCCAGCCCCGAGGGGAGATGTCACCTTTGAGAACCTCAGGAGAACCCAAAATTGCCTTCCCTGACCCCAAATTCCAGCCCTGGTTGAGGATTTCGCTCTGGAGAACATCAGGAGGACCCAAAACCGCCTCTTCTCACCCCAAATTCAATCCTTCCAACCCCAAAGTGAGGTGTCACCTTCAAGAACCTCAGGAGGACCCAAAACCACCTCTTCTCACCCCAAATTCAATCCTTCCAACCCCGAGGTGAGGTGTCACCTTTGAGAACCTCAGGAGGACCCAAAACCGCCTCTTCTCACCCCAAATTCAATCCTTCCAACTCCGAGGTGAGGTGTCACCTTTGAGAACCTCAGGAGGACCCAAAACCACCTCTTCTCACCCCAAATTCAATCCTTCCAACCCCGAGGTGAGGTGTCACCTTCGAGAACCTCAGGGGGACCCAAAACAGCCTCTTCTCACCCCAAATTCAATCCTTCCAGCCCCGAGGGGAGATGTCACCTTTGAGAACCTCAGGAGAACCCAAAACTGCCTCTTCTCACCCCAAATTCAATCCTTCCAACTCCGAGGTGAGGTGTCACCTTTGAGAACCTCAGGAGAACCCAAAACTGCCTTTTCTCACCCCAAATTCAATCCTTCCAACTCCGAGGTGAGGTGTCACCTTTGAGAACCTCAGGAGAACCCAAAATTGCCTTCCCTGACCCCAAATTCCAGCCCTGGTTGAGGATTTCGCTCTGGAGAACATCAGGAGGACCCAAAACCGCCTCTTCTCACCCCAAATTCAATCCTTCCAACCCCAAAGTGAGGTGTCACCTTCAAGAACCTCAGGAGGACCCAAAACAGCCTCTTCTCACCCCAAATTCAATCCTTCCAACCCCGAGGTGAGGTGTCACCTTCGAGAACCTCAGGGGGACCCAAAATTTCCTTCCCTGACCCCAAATTCTGACCCTGGTTGAGGATTTGGTTCTGGAGAACCTCAGGAGGACCCAAAACCATCTTCTCTCACCCCAAATTCAACCCTTTTAACCCCAAGGTGAGTTGGCGCCCTTGAGAACCTCACAAAGACCCAAAATCACTTTTCCTGACCCAAATTCCGACCTCTCTTGAGCTTTCACCATTGGAGAACCTCACGAAGACCCAAAACCACCATTGGAGAACCTCAAGAAGACCCAAAATCGCCTCTTTTCACCCAAATTCGACCCCACTCTTGAGGTGTTGAAGGTGTCACCTTTGGAGAACCTCATGAGGACCCAAAACCACATTTTCTGACCCAAATTCTGACCCCTGTTGAGGCGTCACCATTGGAGAACCTCACAAAGACCCAAAATCACCTCTTCTCACCCCAAATTCGATGCCCCCCTTGAGCTGTCACCTTTGGAGAACCTCACGAAGACCCAAAACCACCATTGGAGAACCTCATGATGACCCAAAACTGCTTTTCCTGACCTGAATTCTGACCTCTGTTGAGATATCACCATTGGAGAACCTCATGAAGACCCAAAACCACATTTTCTGACCCAAATTCTGACCCCTGTTGAGGCGTCACCATTGGAGAACCTCACGAAGACCCAAAATCACCTCTTCTCATCCCAAATTTGACGCCCCCCCTCGAGCTGTCACCTTTGGAGAACCTCATGAAGACCCAAAACCACCATTGGAGAACCTCACGAAGACCCAAAACCGCCTCTTTTCACCCCAAATTCGACCCCACTCTTGAGGTGTTGAAGGTGTCACCTTTGGAGAACCTCATGAGGACCTTCTCGCTCTTGAGCTTGCCGGCCAGGGCCAGCGCGTAGGACGCCAGGGCCACCGTGTAGGGCCGGGCCAGCTGCTCGTAGCGCCGGGCCAGGAATCCGGCGGCTTTGTCGATGCTCTCGTCCAAGCTCTGGCAGCAGAAGTTGGGAAATTTGGGATCTCAGGTGGCTCCCACCAGGGCGTGGCGCCCCGGGGGTGTCCCCCGAGGTGGGGTCACTCACGTTGATGTGGTCCTTGCAGATGGCCTGCGCCTCCTTCAGGGCGATGAGGACGAAGGCGGTGAGGGACACCTCGGGCTCGGCGCCGTGGTAACCTCCCTGCGGGGGAAAAAAGGGGAAAAGCTTCGGGATCGGGAGTTCCAAGGAACACCCAAAAAACCCGAAAAAAACACCCAAAAACACCCCAAAAAACCACCCAGAAACCACCCAAAACCACCCCAGAAAACATACAAAAAACACCAAAAAACACCTCAAAAAACCACCCAGAAACCACCCAAAAAACCCCGAAAAAGCACCCAAAACCACCCCAAAAACCACCCAGAAACCACCCAAAAAACCCCGAAAAAGCACCCAAAACCACCCCAAAAAACCACCCAGAAACCACCCAAAAAACCCCGAAAAAGCACCCAAAAACACCCCAAAAACCACCTAGAAACCACCCAAAAGGCATCCAAAAACCCCCAAAAAGCACCCAAAAACACCTCAAAAACCACCCAGAAACCACCCTAAAACACCCCAGAAAAGCACACAAAAACACCCAGAAACCACCCAAAACCACCCAAACCCTCCAAAAAACTACGAAAGGGAACTCCATGGAACGCCCAAAAAACACCCGAAAAACACCCAAAACCACTAAAAAACACCCCAAAAAACCTCCAAAAAAACTACCCAAGGAAACTCCAATGACCGCCCAAAAAATACTCAAAAACCACCAAAAAACACTCAAAAACCACCTAAAAAAACACTCAAAAAACACCTAAAAAACACCCCAAAACCACCCAAAAACACACCCAGGGAAACTCCAAGGAACACCCAATAAACACCCAAAAAACACCAAAAAACACCTAAAAAACACCCCAAAGCCACCCAAAAACACACCCAAGGAAACTCCAAGGAACACCCATAAAACACTCAAAAAACACCCAAAAAACACCCCAAAAAACACCTAAAAACACCTAAAAAACACCCCAAAGCCACCAAAAACACACCCAAGGAAACTCCAAGGAACACCCATAAAACACTCAAAAAACACCCAAAAAACACCCCAAAAAACACCTAAAAACACCTAAAAAACACCCCAAAGCCACCAAAAACACACCCAAGGAAACTCCAAGGAACACCCAATAAACACTCATAAAACACCCAAAAAACACCCATAAAACACCCAAGGAACACCCAAAATTCACCAGACCTTCACCCAAAACCCCAAAATCTCTCATGCTTCACCCAACTCCCCCCCGAATTCGACACCAGCGGTGACGGTGCCCAGTGTCCCCCTACCAGCATCTCCTTGTGGATGACGGGCCCGTCCTCCTGGAAGAGCCCGTCCGGCTTCTGCTTGTGGAGGATGAGCCACTTCATGGGGCCGCAGATCTCGCCGTGCTCGATGTCCGCCAGCTGCTTGGCCATGGCGAACACCTTGACCACGTAGGCGGTCAACCTGGGGGCGGGCACAGCTGAGCGTCGCGTCCGGCTGTGTCACCCGGGCCGCCGGTGTCACCGTCACCCGGCAGCGGGGAACTCACCAGGTGCTGGAGGGGCGGCTGATGAAGGCGGCGTAGGAGCTGTCGGGTTTGCGGAAGGCCAGTTGTTGGGTGTAACCTGAGGGGAGACGGTCGGTCAACGGGAGGGGTGGCCAGTGGTGGACTCGGGCCACCAATGGCCTCCAAACGTTGGTCAATGCGAGGGGTGGCCATCAACACCGTCCAACCGTTGGCCAACTCAAGAGGTGGCCACCAATGGCCATCCAACCGTTGGCCAACCCAAGGGGTGGCCAGTGGTGAAGTCAAGCCACCAATGGCCATCCAACCGTTGGCCAACCCAAGGGGCGGCCAGTGGTGGACTCAAGCCACCAACGGTCATCCAACCGTTGGTCAACACAAGGGGTGGCCACCAATGTCCTCCAACCGTTGGCCAACCCAAGGGGTGGCCAGTGGTGGACTCAAGCCACCAACACCTTCCAACCATTGTTCAACCCAAGGGGTGGCCAGTGGTGGACTCGGGCCACCAATGTCTTCCAACTGTTGGTCAATGCAAGAGGTGGCCATCAGTGGCCTCCAACTGTTGGTCAATGCGAGCGATGGCCAGTGGTGGACTCAGGCCACCAATGTCCTCAGACCATTGGTCAACACAAGGAGTGGGCACCAATTGCCTCCAACCATTGGTCAACACAAGGGGTGGCTGGAGAGGGCTTCAGGACACCAACAGCCTCCAACTGTTGGTCAACACAAGAGGTGGCCACCAATGGCCTCCAACTGTTGGGCAACACAAGAGGTGGCCACCAATGGCCTCCAACTGTTGGTCAACACAAGGGGTGGCCACCAATGTCCTCCAACCTTTGGTCAAGGAGAGGGGTGGCCAGTGAGGACACTCTCACCACTTTTGGGGACATTCCCACCACTTTTGAGGACGCCCCCTTTTTTTTGAAGACATTCCCAGCACTTTTTGGGGACATTCTCACCACTTTTGGGGACAACCCCACCCCTTTTGGGGACATTCCCACGTCCGTGGCCGCTCCCACCTTTCCGGATGAGCTCGATGGCCCCGGCGCGCCGGTCCACGCCGAAGTTCTCCCACTGCAGGGTCTTGTCCAGGTAGTGGACGGCGATGACCGTGGGGGTCATGGCGATCATGTTCTGCTCGCCGCAGCCCGACGGGGTCACGATCAGGTGCTTCAGCTTGGCCCCGTCGATGGATTTCTCCACGATGATGGACACGGGGTTACCTGGGGCGGGGCGGCACGCTGTGTCACGCCCCGGGGTGTCCCACCTGCCCCCGTGGGTTGTCCCCAGGTGTCCCCCTGCTCGGTGCTCACCCTGGATGCTGACTTTGGTTTCAGATTCGTGTCGGGACGATGTCCGAGAGATCCGCCGCTTCACCCGCTCCCTCCTGCACCCCCGTCTGTGGGGCGGGGCGCGTGTGGGTCACCCCAAATTCTCCTCTTGTCCCGTCCCCCACAAAATTTTCAACCCTGAGGTGACCCAGGCCGGTGTACGGCCCGGTGTTGTGGTGGGGTGTCCCTTGTCCCCCAAAATGTCCCAAAACCCAAAGCTTGGGGGTGCCCCAGATGTCTCAAACCCACAGTGGGACTTCAATGGTCCCCAATGATGTCCCAGAGACACAGTGGGGTGTCCCTTGTCCCCAAAGACGTCCCAGGCCAACAGTGAGATTCACCTGGTCCCCAAAGATTTCCCAAACCCACAGTAGGGTGTTTCTTGACCCGAAGATGTCCCAGAGACCCAGCAGGATTCTCTGGTCCCCAGAGGTGTCCCAGACCCACAGTGGGGTGTCCCTTGTCCCCAGAGGTGTCACTCACTGATTCCCTTGTTCTCATGGGTCCAGCTCGACGATCTTCACCGTTTTCTCCAGCCGCATCCCCTCGGGCTGCCCGGGACAGAGTCCGGCGCTGAAACTGGGGCTGGGTCTGGGGTCCTGCCCACCCCAACCCCTCCAGACCAGGAAAGGCCTCCCAGTATAAACCAGCACCCCCAGTGACACGCTGGGACAAGCCCAGGAGGCCACGCTCGGCCAATTTTGGGTGAGAATCCTTCCCCCGAGGGTGAATCACGGAATTGACAAGGTTGGAAAAGACCTTAGAGGTCATTGGGTCCGAGCTGTGACACAACGCTGCCCTGTCACCCTGATGGCGGCACCGAGTGGCACATCCAGTCCTAAACACCTCTGGGGACGGTCACCCCTCCCTGGACATTCCCTGACCCCCCCTTTTGTGAAGAACTTCTTCCTAATGATCCCGTCCTGATCCCATCCAGATCGTCAATGAAGAAATTGAATAAAAATGTTAAATCAATGAAGATATTGAATAAACATATTAAATCAATTTAGATATCTAATGAAAATATTAAATCAATAAGGGTATCAAGTGCCATGGTCAGCCTGATGGCATCCAGATTGTCGATGAAGATATTGAATCAAAATATTAAATCAATAAGGGTATTCAATAAAAATATTAAATCAATGAAGATATCTATTAAAAATATTAAATGAATAAGGGTATAGAATCAAAATATTAAATCAATGAGGGTATCAAGTCTCATGGTCAGCCTGATCCCATCAAACTCATCAACAAGGCAATTGAATAAAAATATTAAATCAATGAAGACAGAATATAAATATTAAATCAATAAGAGTATTGACCCTCACTGACCACACACTGGTCAGTGTCCCTTGGGGACACCAGGGGTGACTGAAACTGCCACCAAAGCTGGACACAGCCACGTCACCGCGCCGGGGACACCACAGGAAGGGAGGTGACACCACCACGAGCACTCACCACGACCCTGAGCTTCTTCTTGACGCCGTCGCCCACGTACCGGTCCCGGACGGCCGCCTTGACCTCGATGTCCAGCAGCCCGAGCTTGAGGGGGACGATGACGAAGGACACGGTGCGCGAGGACTCGGCCTTCATGCGCAGCACCTGCTGGTAGCGCTGCTTGGCCGTGGAGGGGCTGCACAGGTCGGGGTTGTGCACCAGCTCCACCTTCACCTGCACGGGGTGATGGCTTGGGTTGGAACACAGGACGTGCCCAGAAATGTGTGTTTATCACCATCTGGTGAAGCAGGGTGGGGCAGGGACCCTTTTCACTGTGGGACACATCATCTGCTAATGGGCCATCTTTAAACCAGGTAGGACAATCATCTTTATTTTTCCTCAGCCCATCCTTCCTCCAGGCGATATCACCTGTTAATGGGCCAGCTTTAAAACCAGGTGGGGCAATCATCTTTATATTTTTCCATGAGCCATCCTTCCTCCAGGAAGATATCTCCTGTTAATGGGCCAGGTGTAAAAAACCAGGTGGGGCAGTGATCCTTATCTCCGTGGGAGATATCTCCTGTTAATGGGCCAGGTGTTAAACGAGGTGGGGCAATCATCTTTATCTTTATCTTCATCTTTATCTTTAATCGTAATCTTTATCATCTTTATCTTTTCCACACCTATCCTTCCTCAGACATTTCCTGTTATTGGACCAGGTGTTAAACCAGGTGGGGCAGTGATCCTAATCTCCGTGGGAGATATTCCCTGCTAATGGGCCATCTTTAAAACCAGGTGGGGCAATCATCTTTATCTTTTCCACAAGCCATCCTTCCTCAAATATCTCCTGCTAATGGGCCAGTTGTTAAAAGCCAGCGGGGGCAATAATGTTTATCTTCCCACAGCCCATCCTCCCTCCAGGAGATATCTCCTGTTCATGGCCATTGAGTCCCAGGGCATGGCTGATAAAATTCCATCATCCCACTGGGAGATGCTCCAGCCAGGGGAGGAGCCAAACCTTTCCTGCCCAGATAAAAACTGAGATTTTGGACAGCAAGTTATCCATCTTCCCACTGGATTCCAGAGGAAAACCAGACCTTTCCACATCATCCCTGGAGCTTCAGAGGAAACTGCACCTTCCACAGGAGCACTGCTCCAGCTGAACCACATCTGCCACTGCAGGAGGATGCAGCCACCATTGAATGGGACTGCTGCCAACACCCTGACTGACTGACGGGTGTCAGCTTGGATTCTGACTCTGGCAGGCTTTGGGATTGTTCTTTGTAATACTGCAATTCTATTTTAATTTTCCTAGTAAAGAACTGTTATTCCTAATTCCCACATCTTTGCCTGAGAGCCCCTTAATTTCAAAAGCGATAATAATTTGGAGGGAGAGGGTTTACAACCTCCATTTCAAAGAGAGGCTCTGCCTTGCAGGGACAGAGTCACAACTAATGTCACATGACGTCCCACAAAAACGCAAACCGTCCCACCCACGTGATGTCGTGCAGCCAGTTGTTGTAGAGGATGGTGGATCTCACCTGCTCGCTCCTCACCACCCCGAGTAGGGCAGAGGCACGGAGTCCAGGAAGAAGTCCTTTCACCACCGTGATCTCGTGAGGGGTGTTGCCTACAGACCTGGGGGTGGGGACACGCGGGGGGTGGGTTTGGGGGGGTGCCTCATGTGCCCCCTCAAGGTGGCGAGGTTTGGGAGGTGCCTCAAGTTCCCTTTGGATTCCTCCCAAAGGTTTGGGAGGTCCCTCAAGTTCCATGGGATCCTCCCAAAGGTTTTGGGGATCCATCAAGAGCTGTTGGATCTTCCAAAGGTTTGGGAGATTCCTCAAGCTCCCTTTGGACTCCTCCCAAAGGTTTGGGAGGTTTCTCAATTTCCATGGACTCCTTCTGAAGGTTTAGGGGATCTCTTGAGTTCCATGGGATCCTCCCATGATTTAGGGGATCCATCAAGGGCTGTGGGATCCTCCCAAGGTTTGGGAGATTCCACAAGTTCCATGGACTCTTCTCAAAGGTTTAGGGGATCTCTTGAGTTCCAGGGGATCCTCCCAAGGTTTTGGGGATCCATCAAGATCCCAGAGTTCTCACAAGGTTTAGGAAACCCCTTGAATCCCAAAGTTTAGGAGACCCCTTGAGTTCCATGGACTCTTCCCAAGGTTTAGGGCATCCATCAAGACCCCAGAGTCTTCCCAAGGTTTAGGAGATCCCTTGAATCCCAAAGTTTGGGAGATCCCCCAAGTTCCATGGACTCCTCCCAAAGGGTTTAGGGGATCTCTTGAGTTCACGGGATCTTCCCAAGGTTTAGGGCATCCATCAAGGTTTGGGGGGGTCACAAGGTTTGGGGGCCTCCATGACCCCTTACCTTTGGAGGGGAGAGGCTGACGGGCCAGCACCTCCCAGGTGGTGATGGAGTCCTTCAGGAACACGGGCAGCGTCTTGGGCTGAGATCCTGGAGAGGACAGGAGTGACCAAAGGGGTCAGAGGGATTGTCACCGTGGTCCCTAATATGTCCCAAACCCACAGTGGGATCTCCTGAACCCCAGAGATGCCCCCAGACCCACAGACCATGAAAGCAGAACCAGGAGTTTGGAGACTGACTCCAAAGCCCGAGGTTGGACCAGGAGGTCATCTATGACCTTTGTCCGGATTTGGGGTGACCATAACCGGTCTCCGGACACGTCCTGGGTGTTGGGGACCCCCCTGGGTGTTGGGGACCCCCCCGGGCTCACCCCAGCTCGTTGGGCGGATCTGTGAGCTGCTCCACCTGCCAGAGCCAGCTCTCGGGGAAGAGACTCCGCGAGATGATGTCATCGTCCGTCGAGAACAGATCGTCCTCCCTCCTGGCCTGGGGGTGGTGGCATCGACTATGAGCGTGGCACGTAGGGCTGAGAGCCCTGGGCAGGGCTGGCATCACCCGGTGTCACCCATTGTCACGGTGTCACCCACCCCAGTGTCACTCCACTGTCACCACAGTGTCACCCCAGTGTCACCCAGTGTCACCCAGTGTCACCCCATTGTCACCCAGTGTCACCCAGTGTCACCCAGTGTCACCCCAGTGTGACCCACTGTCACCAGTGTCACCCCAGTGTCACTACACCCAAAACCCACCCAAGACCCTCCAAATCTTCACCCAAGCTCCATCTGAAGAACATCTAAGGAATGTCTGAGGGTCACTTGACCTTCCTCAAAGGAACATCCAAGGAAAACCCACAGAACACTCCAAAACCCACCCAAAGGGAACACCCAAGATTCACCTGACATTCACTGGGATCTGCCCAAAAACCCACCCAAGGAACACCCAAGGTTCACCTGACATTCACCATAGAACACCTGACCTTCACCCAAACTTTGCCCATGAAAATTTCCTCAACTTCACCTGGGACTCACCAAAAAACACCCAAAAACCCACCCAAGACCCCTCCCAATCTTCACCCCAAGCTCCATCTGAAGAACACCCAAGGGAATGTCTGAGGGTCACTAGACCTTCACTCAAGAGAAAGTCCAAAGGGAACACCACAGAACACCCAAAACCCACCCAAGGAACACCCAAGGTTCACCTGACATTCACCAGGGATCACCCCAAAAACTCACCCAAGGGAACACCCAGGTTCACCTGACATTCACCAAGGAACACCCAAGGTTCACCTGACATCCACCAAGGAACACCCAAACCCCACCCAAAACCCTCAACCTTCCCCCCAGCCCCCCGTGACCCACACTTGCTTCTGGCCAGCCCGGTGCTGGGGCGAGAGCCGCTCTGCTGAGTCAGCGCTTGATGTCAGCGGCAGCAGTCGAGGGAAAGGCGTGGACGGCTCGTCAGCCCTCCTGGATGTACTCGCTCCCTCCTCTCGCGAGCTGTGCCCCCCATCGGGTTGTCCCTCATCCCGTCCCTGGCATTTCAGCTCCAAGCGTGTCAAGTACTCGGCCATGCGAGACGTGACAGACAGAGGCTGGGGCGACCCGGAGGATCGAGGAGGAGGCTCGGGGGAGGTGGGATGCTGGGGGTTTTGGGGGTGTGGGACACTCTGGGTGGGTTTGGGAATGGGATTCTGGGAATGGGGAGCTCTCAAGGTGGGACATGCTGGGGGTTTTGAGTGTGAACACTCTGGTGGGTTTTGGGAATGGGGATTTTAGGAATGGGGAGCTCGAGTGGGACACGCTGGGGGGTTTGGGAATGAGGATTTTGGGAATGGGGGGAGCTCGGGGGGGGTGGGGGACATGCTAAGAAGTTTTGGGGGTGTGGGACACTCTGGTGGGAGTTTGGGAATGGGGATTTTAGGAATAGAAGGGAGCTCGGGGGGTGGGACACCCTGGGGGTTTGGGAATGAGGATTTTGGGAATGGGGGAGCTCAGTGGGACATGCTGTTTTGAAGTGTGGGAGCTACTCTAGTGTGGGTTTGGGAATGAGGATTTTAGGAATGGGGAGCCTAGTGGGACAAGCTTGTTTTGAGAGAGGTGTAGAGGACACTCTGAGTGGAGTTTGGGAATGAGGATTTTAGGAATGGGAGCCTTTCGTGATGGGACACTGGTGGGTTTTGGGGTGTGTGAGGACACTCTGGTGGAGTTTGGGAATGGGGATTTTTGGGAATAAGGGGAGCTCTCGATTGGGACACTCTGGTGAGTTTGGGAATGAGGATTTTGGGAGAATGGGGGAGCTCTCCGAGTGGGGATGAAGTAGCACTCGCGAGAGGTTTGTGTGGGACATCGTCTGGTGGGTTTGGGAATGGGATTTGGAGATAGAGGCCTCCTCTCCTCGGGGATTGGGGACACGCTGGGGGTTTTGGGGGTGTGGGACACTCTGGTGGGTTTGAATGAGGATGAATGAGCTCGTGTGTGTGGGACACTGTGGTGGTGTGTGTGGGACACTCTGGTAGGTTTAGGAGGATAAGGGATTTTTGGGAATTAAGCTCGTGGGGATGTGCTTTCTGTTTTGGTGTGTGGGACACTCCTGGTGGCTTTTGGGGCTGTATGGGACATTCTTGCTTGGCTCTTGACACAGGAGACTCTGGCAGTGTTTGGGACACGGAGTCACTGGTGGCCTTTTGAGACAAAGAGAGGGACACTGGTGGCTTTTTGGGACAAGGGACACTCCTGGTGGCCCCCAGGGACCACGGGGACACTTTGGCATCTCCAGAGACCCTGGTGACCTCGACAAAGGGACACGGGCAGTGCCACTCCACTTGGTGCCCTTTGGCCTTGCTCGTGCAGCCCAGCCTTGATGATGGCTGCGCTTGGCAGACCCTAGGGACACACTGGAGCCTCTGGGGACAGAGGGGACACCGTCAGGACCCCTGCGTCACTCTCCCGGCTCAGGGTCACTGCGCACACCCTTTGAGGTGTCCACCTCTGTCTCAGTGTGCCACTCTCTTGTCCTGAGGTGTCACATTCCTGAAGTGTCACTTCCTGTTCCTCAAGTGTCACCTCCTTCATCCCTGAGGTGTCACCTCTCCTGTCCTTGAGGTGCCACATGCTTTGAAGTGTCACCTCCCCCATCCTGAGGTGTCACCTCCCCTGTCCCCAGGTGTCACCCTCCTGTCTCGAGGTGTCACTCTCCCCATCCCGAGGTGCCACATGCTCGAACTCGTCACCTCACCTCCATCCCCAAGGTGTCACCTCCCCTGTCGAGGGTGTCACCTCATCAAGGTGTCGCTCTGTCGCGAGGGTGTCACCTCCCCATCCTCTGAGGTGTCACCTCCCCCATTCCTGAGGTGCCACCTCTCCTGTCCTGAGGTGTCACATCTCCCTGAGGTCGCTCACCCTGGGTGTCACCTCACTTGCCTCCATCGCTGGTGTCACCTCCACTGTCCCCAGGTGTCACTCCCCCTGTAACCCTGAGGTGCCCACATGCTAACAGGAACTGTCACACCTCCTTCCATCCCTGAGGTGCCACCCTCTCCTGTCCTTGAGGGTGCCACATGCTTGAAGTGCCACCTCCCCTGTCCCTGAAGTGCCACCTCCTTCATCGCTGAGGTGCCACCCCCTGTCCCCAAAGTGTCCACCTGAGCTGGCCATGTGGGTGGACAGCTGAACGTTGGTGGCCAGCTCAGGCCAGCGTCCGCAAACACCCCGACAAGTTGTCCCGCCACTGCCCGCCAAGGCAGTGCAGCCGATGTCACTCCTCTCCACTCGTGTCCCAAACCTGCCACAGGGGACAGCTGGTGACAGCCACTGCCACCAGCAGGGACAGTGGGGACAGCTGCGACAGGCACACTGTCACCAGCAGGGACAGCTGTGACAGAGCACTGCCACCAAGCACAGACAGGGACAGCTGTGACCGAGCTCACTGCCACTCAGCAGGGGACAGCAGGACAGCTGTGACAGCTGGGGACAGCCACTGCCACCAGCAGGGACAGTGGGGACTGCTGTGACAGCTGTGACAGCCACCTGCCACCAGCAGGGGACAGTGGGGGACTGCTGTGACAGCTCGTGACAGCCACTGCCACCACCCAGGGTGATGGGGACAGTTGTGACAGGCACTGCCACCAGCAGGGACAGCAGGACAGCTGTGACGGCCACTGCCACCAGCAGGGACGGCAGGACAGCTGTGACAGCTGTGACATGCACTGCCACCACCCAGGGGTGATGGGGACAGTGGGGACAGCTGTGACAGTCACCTGCCACCAGCTTAGGGGACAGTGGGGACAGCTGTGACAGCTGTGACATGCACTGCCACCACCACCCCAGGAGGGTGATGGGGACAGCCAGTGACAGGCACTGCCACCAGCAGGGACAGCAGGACAGCTGTGACGGCCACTGCCACCACCAGGGACAGCAAGGACTGCGCTGTGACAGGCACTGCCACCAGCAGGGACACGGGGATAGGACAAACTCACAAATGGCCACCACCACCAGTCAACTGGGGACAGCGGGGACAGGGACAACTGTGAGTGGCCACCACCAGGGCACTTTAGCCGTGATGGCCACACCCCTCGGGGACATCAGGGATGGGGCCACTCACCAGGGACGGGGACAGCGTGATTGTAACCACCACCAGGGGGACAGGGACAAGCACGGTGGCCTGCACCCTCCCGAGGGACTTAGCAGGGCCACCACCAGGACGCAGGCACAGCCGGCAATAGCCACACCCCTTGGGGACAGCTTGACAGGGCCACCACCCGACAGGCGACAGCCATGAGATGGCCACACACTTTGGGAGACATCAGGGATCTTGCCACCACCAGGACGGGCACAGCCGTGACAGCCACACTCGAAGACACCGGGGACAGGGGACAGCGGCACAGCGGGTGGCGAAGGCCACACCCCTTAGACAGCAGCGACAGGGCCACCCACCCCGCGCCTGCGAGTGAAACCGGCTCCTCTCCTGCTGAGCACGAGCACGCCTCTTTGTCCAGCGCCACAGCCCCACGCGCGCCCCGTGTGAGGTCGCCTCCTCCAGGCGCAGAGCCGCAGCCGGGCGCCCCGGCCTCGCAGACGCGGTTGTCGCCTCGCGCCGCCCCCTTCACCACCACCAGCTGCACCCGGCTGACCTGCGGGCGGGTGGCGTCAGAGCGCTCGTGCCACACCACCCAAAAGCAGCGGGCTTTCGGGCCGCCAGGGGCGGTTGCTGAGGTAGCCGCGGGGTTCGTGGTCTGGAGTCCACCTCCACCCCCCCTTCAGTCCAGAAGTGCCCAAAAGTGATGCCAGGGTCACACCAGGGGACACAGGGGGTGGCTTCCAGTGGCCACTTTAAAGGTCAGCTCAGGTCCCTCATGGACTCCCCAAACCCCTCAAGAGCCCCCCAGCCATCCAAAACCTCCTGGACCCCTCAGCGTCTCACTCCTGAGACCATCTCTGCGGACCACCCTAGAGGGACACCCAGGGACACCTGGGGACCACACCCAGCGACACTTAGGGACACTTGGGGACACATCCCGACACCTCAGGGACACTACGACACTCCTTCAGGGACACCCGGACACCTGGGGACCTCTGGGGACACTTCCGGACACTCGGGAGACGCGCACCTGGGGACACTCAGGACACCAGGGGACACCTGGGGACTACTTGACTCCCCGGAGACACTCTCGGGGACATCCGGGGGATGCTGACACCTGGGGACACCTCGACACTCAGGGGACACATGGGGACGCAGACACCCGGTGACACTTTCGGTGACGCTCGGGGACGCCCGTGACACTCGGCGACACCCTGGGGACACCTCGGGACACCTGGGGACACCTGAACACGCGAGAACACTTTCGACTCCGACACTTTCGGCGACGCGGACACTCCGTGACACTCGCATGACACCCGGGGACACTCAGGGACACCAAGACACTCGGGGGGACACTCGAGGACACCTGGGAACACTGGGGACACCTTTAGACACCCAGACACCTAGGAGGGACACTCTGGGGACACTAGCACTCGGGGACACCCATGGACACTCAAGGGACACTCTGGGGACACTTCGGGGACTCCGACACTCAGACACACTCGAGGACACTCCGTGAGCCTACTGGTGACACCCCGTGACACTCCCTTGGGACACTCCGCGCTGCCCAATGCAGGTGTCCTTGGCGCCCACAGGCGGGAGTCGACCCGCGTATCTCGCCGGACGGCCTGCGCGGTAGAAGGCGACGACGCGAAGGGACGGGCACTGAGCTCGGCAGCTGACGGCAGGGTCATGGTCCGCAGGCTTTCTGGTCGACTCGATGCCGCTGCCGGCCCGGCCCTGCACCACGCCTTTGCTCAGCACCTGCCCGAAAAGCAACATAAAACGCAAAACCCAAAATCGCGATCGGCTGCGACGGTGAAGTGCTCCGTGAGGATAGGGTTAGATAGGGCTGGGCTGGGCTGGGTTGGGCTGGGCTGGGCTGAGCTGAGCTGAGCTGGAGCTGGGCTGGGCTGGCTGGGCTGGGCTGGGCTGAGCTGGGCTGGGCTGGAGTTGAGCTAGCAGCTGGGCTGGGCTGGGCTGAGCTGGGCTGCAGCTGGAGTTGGGCTGGGCTGAGTTGGTTGGGTTGGGCTGAGCTGGGTTGGGTTGGGCTGAGTTGGGTCTCAGCTGGGTTGGGCTCTGGCTTGAGTTGGGTTGCTGGAGTCTGCTGGCTCTGAGTTGCAGCTGAGCTGGCTGTGCTGGGCTGAGCTGAGCTGGCTTGAGCTGGGCTGGGATCTGAGCTGGGTTGGGCTGGGCTGGGCTGGGCTGAGCTGAGTTGCAACTTTGGATTAAATTGGAGTTAAATTCACAGACTGAATAAATTCGGAGCAAAATTGATTGAATTAGCAACTGGGCTGGAGCTAGGTTGGAAGGTTAGCTTTAGGGTTGAGTTGAGCTAAAATGGGCTGGGCATGGGTCAAAATGGGATTAAATTGGGACAAAAATGGGATTAAATTGGGCTGAATTGGGTTAAATCTAGTGTTGAACTGGGTTGAGCTAGGGTTGAGTTGGGTTGAGTTTAGCTAAAATGGGATTAAAATTGGGCTGACCTGTGATTTGAATTTTAGCCATTGCGCTTTTAGCCACGTAAGCCAGTATTATTGGCAGCTTTTATTCTATCACCATTACCATTATTATTATTATTATTATTATTAGTACTACTGGCGCTATTACTACTGCAACTGCCATTACCATTATTACTGCCACCACCATTACTCATCATTATTTTTACAATTATTTTTTCCATTTCTCTTTTAAAATCCCATTATCACATTTTTTCCCATCACCATTGCCACCAACTCATTATTCTTTCACCAACCACCATTTTCGACACCATTTTCATTATTATCACCATTTCATTTTATATACATTTGCCATAACATATATTTCCATTTACATACATAAACATAACATATACTATCATACATATACTCTTATTTACATTTATTCCTTTTAACACATTTACATTTTATAACTTTATACTTCATATTTTACATTTACATACATATTTATGTTTAACGTTATTATTATCATTATTTATATCTATTTACATATTTATTTTCATATTTGCACTATAGCATACTTTATATTTTATTATTTATATACATAATATTTAATACACTTTATTATTTTAATCTATTATAACTATTATTTCATTATAAACATATTTATATTTATATTTTTATATATTTAAACATATATATTTATATATACATTTATATTTACATATATATTTATATTTATAATTTATATATATATTTATATTTACATATATATTTATATTTTATATTTATTATTTATATTTATTTATATATGTATTTTATATTTATATTATATTTATATTATAGTAATATTTAATATTTATCTATATTATTTTATTATAATTTTATTATTTTTAAATTTATTATAAATTTATTATTTTATTATAAATATATGTATATTTATATTTTATATATTTAAACATATATATTTGTGTGCTATGACTGCTGCTCGCCGCACCGGCACAGCTCGCGACTCAACAACCTTTCCCAACTTTTAGCTGACTCCTCCAACATAGCCCTAACAAATCCGGGCTCAGGGCTCCGGGACGAGGCGACTGACCACTCGAGGCTGGCCGGCGGCGGGGCGCATTCGACCACTCGAGGCCCTGGGCCGGCCGTGGCGCATAGCGAGGAGCACCCACCAGCAGAGGTGAAGAAGCCGGAGTTGCGACGCGGGTTGCTGCTGGTCTTGAGGTGGAAGTTGTCGGCAGGTTGTGGCCGCGCTGCGGCTCGGCAGCTTCGCTGCCACTGCCAGGTGCGGGAAGTTGCCCGAGCGGCCTGGCTCTGCGGTAGGCCTGGGCGTCATCTGCCGCCGGGCCGCAGGCGCTCGCGGGCAGCCGCTGGAGCACGTCCGGACCTCGCTTTGGCGAGGGACGACACGCGCTGCGGTCGCTGCTCACGCCGCCGCGGAGCGCAAGCCAGCGTGCGTGCGTGGTGTGGTGGTCAGCGTGTTTGGGGCACCGAAAGCGGTCTGGGCTGTCATGTGGAGATGTGGTGGTCATCATGGAGTTTCAGCCACTGTGGAGGTTTTGGCTACTCTGGAGCTTTGGCTGCACCACAGAGGTCTTGGCTGGCCATCATTGGGGTGTGGTGGTCATCGTGGGAGATTTTGGCCACTTTGGCCCATCCCTATTTTCCTGGCCAACCACGAGTGACCACTCATGAGTGACCACCTCACAATCCTGACCCTTGAGTGACTACAACCATTGGTCACTCTCGACATCTTGACCACCAATCACCTCAACTTTCCAACCGTGAGTGACCAACCATGGATGTCCAGCCCCTCCATATTCCCCATCAATCCTCTGGCCCTTGGTGCGCCACACAACCATTGGTCCCTCTGGACATTTCGACCACCAGTCACCTCCACTTTGGCCATCCTGTTTTCTACTGGCCAGCCATGAGTGACCACCCATGGATGTCCTCGTCCCTCTGACTATTTCCCCCAATCCTGACTCCTTTTGGGTGACCACAACCATTGGTCACTCTGGCCATCTCGACCACTGCGTCACCTTCACTTTGGCCATCCCTGGCTTTCTGGGCCAACCACGCAAAGTGGCAACCACGGATGTCCAGCCCTCCTTATCCCCCAATCTCTGGCCCTTGAGTGACCACAGCCGCTGGTCACTCGGGGCCGCCGGCCGCGGTGATGGGCACGCTGTCCTGGTTGGCCGGGCATGTTGGCACAACCTGGCCGAGCTGCCCCTCTGGGTGGACACGGACCCTGAAACGCCTGGCGGCTCCTTGACGCCGGCAACTGGTCGGGTTGGTGACAGAACCTGCAGGGGACACGGGGACACGGGGGACGGGGCGATCCGGGGAGGGACAGGGGACGGGGTGGTGGCGCGGAAGGGCGCTGAGGGACAATGACACTGGGAAGGGACAATAAAACACTGGGAGGGACAATGACACTGGGAAGGACAATGCAAAGGGACACTGGGAGGGGACAATGACACTGGGAAGGGACAATGGCTGGGAAGGGACAATGGCACTGGAGAGGACAATGGCACTGGGAAGGTGTGGTGACACTGAAGAAAGGGCACTGGGAGGGACAGCTATTGACACTGGGAAGAGAGGGCACTGGGAGGGACAATGACACTGGGAAGGGACAATGGCACTGGGAAGCAGTGTGGCACTGGGAAGGGACACTGGGAGGACAATGACACTAACACGGAGGGACAATACACGGGAAGGGACAATGACACTGGGAAGCAGGCACGGAAGCTGGGAGGGACAATGACACGGAAGGAATGACACTGGAACACGAGGACAATACACTGGGAATGGCACTGGGAAGGGACACTGGGAGGACAAACACTGAAGGGCACAAAGGGACAATAAAACTGGGAAGAGTGGGCACCAATGGGACACTGGAAAGGGGCACAAGAAGGGACAAGTGTGACACTGGGAAGGGACACTGGGAAGGGACAATGACACTGGGAAGGGACAATGACACTGGGAAGGTGGTGGCACTGGAAAGGGCACTGGGAGGGACAATGACACTGGGAAGAGGGGACTGGGAGGGACAATGACACTGGGAAGGGACAATGACACTGGGAAAGGGACACTGCCACCAGGAGGGACCCCCGGTGACACGGGACACCCCCAGCCCCTCCCAGGTGACACAGGACACGGCGCAGGGAGCGACAGCCCGCCCCCTCCCAGGCGCTGTGCCAGCCCGAGTGCCACCACTGTCCCCGAGGTGCCACCACTGTCCCAGGTGCCACCCACCGTGAGGTCAAAGGCATCCCGGGCTTGAAGTACTTGGGGTGCTGCGGAAGTGGATGCTGTACGGAGGTGACGTCAGGATGTCACTGCGGGTGCGCCCACCATGTCACTGCCCCGGGACAGCTGTGTCACCTGGGCCCCTGCACCCCTCACGGGTGTCCCACACTGTCCCTGTCCCCTCCATGTCCCCTGACTCCACCAGGTCACTGCCTTGGGGACAGCCGTGTCACCTGAGGTCCCTGCCCCTCCCAGGTGTCCCCACCTGGCCCTGTCCCCCATGTCCCCATGTCCCTCTTGACTGACTCCACCATGTCACTGCCTGGGGACACCGTGTCTGGGGTCCCTGCCACCCCTCCACGGGTGTCCCCGTCCTCCTGTCCCTGTCCCCCCATGTCCTCCATGTCCTCCCGTGCTGCACCTCCACCATGTCACTGCCTGGGGACACAGTGTCACCTCGGCCCCTGCCACCCCTCGGGTGTCCCCACACTGTCCCTGTCCCCTGTGTCCCTCACTGTTCCTGTCCCCTCCATCCCTCTCACTGTCCCTGTCACCTGGGTCCCCGCACCATCCCCTGTCCCCGTGTCCCCCTGGCCCCTGTGTCCCACTGTCCCCTGTGTCCTCATTGCCCTGTCCCCTCTGTCCCCATGTCCCCGAGCTGACCTGACTCGGTGATAGCGGTGACAGTGACGTACAGCCAGTGTCCCACGAGCTCCTGGGGCTGGGGAGGCGCAAGCGCAGATAGCCATGGAGAGCACGACCTCGGCCTCGCTGTCCACCTGGGGACACGGGGACATGGGGACTTAGGGACATGGGGACGTGGGGACACGGCCTCGGCGTCTGCCGCTGTCCACCTGGGGACATGGGGACATGGGGACAGGGACATGACAGGACGGGGACAGGGTTAGGGACAGCACGCCTCCGGCGTCACCGCTGTCCACCTGGGGACATTGGGACATTGGGGACATTAGGGACATTGGGGACATGGGGACAGGTTGGACAGGGACAGGGTTGGGGACATGGACAGGGTTAGGACATGACAGCACAGCTCGGGCGCCACCGCTGTCCCACCTGGGGACGACAGACATGGGGACAGTGGGGACAGAGGTTAGGAGACATGGGGACATGGGGACAGGGTTGGGGACAGCACGAAGCCTCGGCGTCACCGCCTGTCCCACCTAGGAGACGTGGGGACATGGGGACATTGGGGACATGGGGACATTAGAGGGACAGGAGTTAGGGACGGGGTTAGGGACAGCATCGGCTCGGGCGTCCACGCTGTCCACCTGTTCTGCGAGGACATTAAGACATTAGGGACATGAGGACAGCACTCGACCTCGGCGGCCACCGCTGGTCCACCTGGGAGCTACTTGAGGGACATGGACATTAGGGAGACAGGAGTTAGGGACAGGAGTTAGGGACAGCACGCTGCAGGCGTCCACCGCTGTCTCGACCTCAGCAACGAGGGACATGGGGACTAGCGGGACACATGCACAGGGACAGGGTTAGGGACAGCCACTGACCTGCAAGGCCACTGCTGTCCACCCTAAGGGACATTGGGGACTATGGGGACAGGGTTAGGGACATGGGGACAGCAGCGCCTGCGGTATGCTCTCCACCTGCACCTTAGGGAGACATTAAGAGACATTGGGGACAACGGGGTTAAGACATGGATCGACAGGGACAGGGCTGGAGACAGCACGGCTCGGTATCACCGCCGGTCCACCTATAGGGACATTAGAGGGACAGGAGTTAGGGACATGCGACTACGACATGGGGACAGGGTTGACAAGCGACGCTACAGCGTCACTGCTCTCACCTGTAGGGACATTGTAGGACATGGGACGGTTAGAGAGTCAACCACGGCTCAGCGTCCCACCACTCTCTCCACCTGGGGACACGGGACATTGGGACATAGAATGGACAGGACATGGGGACATGACAGGACATAGAGGACATGACAGGGCTGACAGTGCCAGGGCTGGACAGTGACAGGTTTGACAGTGCCAGGGCACAGGGAGGACAGGGACAGTGCCAGGGTTGGGGACAGTGCCAGGTTTGACAGATTTGGGGACATGCCAGCCTCACGCCCGGCCAGCAGCCGCGGGACTGGGGATGCTCGGCTCGTCGCCCACCACTGACACGGTTAGCGTTTAGCGCGCCCTCCTCCACGGGCTTCCGGTACAGAGTACCTGGAGACAGCGCCACCGCGTGTCACCGCGGCTGGCCACCGTGGTCACCGTCGTCACCGTCGTCCTGCGCCACGCGTCACCGTGTCACGCAGCGTCACTGCTTGACACCGCGTGTCACCCGACATCACCGTGACACCCCGTCACACGTCGTCACCGCGTCACCCGTGTCACCGTGACACCGTCGTGTCACCCGTCGCAGTGTCACTTGTCACCCGTCCACTGTGACACCGTGTCGCGACGATCACCGCGGACACCTGTCACCATGAAGTCACCCGGCGTCACCGTGTCGCATCAATGGTCACCGCGACGCCGCGCTCACTCATGTCACCGTGTTACAGTGTCACCCGCGTCACCATGTCACCCATGTAACCGTGTCACCGTGTCGCGATGTCGGCTCTGTCACCGTCTCTAGCGATGCCACCGCGGTCACCATGACGTAACCTGTCAGCTCATGTAACCGCGGCACTGTGTCACTGTGTCGCCGCTTTTATAATGTCACCGTGTCACCGTGACACCCTTTCGCTGTGTCACCTCTTCTGTCACTGCGTACGCCCTGTCACCGTCACTGTGTCACCGCTTTCTGACAATGTCGCGATGGTCACTGTGCCACGTGCAACTGTGTCACCCGACGGCACCTAATCGTCACAGTGTCACCGTTACGATTGTATCGCCGTGTCACGGTGTCACCGTGACAGCCTGTCACCCATGCAACCTGTCACCGTGTCCGCCCTGTCACTACGTCACTACGTCACGCGTCACCGTGTCGTCACCGCTTTTACCGATGTCACCGCGGTCACTGTGACGCAGTCACCGCGGTTACAATGTCACCATGTCACCGCGGACACCTCCTGACACCCATGTCACTCCCGTCACCGCGGTCATGCTCTGTCACAGTTTTACAATGTCACCGTGTCACCGCGGACACCCTGTCGCCCATGTAACCGTGCACCGTGGTCACCCTCGTCGCCGGCGCTCACTGTGCGTCACTGTGTCATTGTGTCACTGTGTCACCGCTTTTATAATGAAACACCATGTCACCGCAGTGACACCGGCCACCTATTAACCGCGTGGTCACCGTGACACCATGTCACCGCTTTTACAATGTCACCATGTCACTGTGACACTGTGCAGCTGTGTCACCGGCGGCACAATGTCACAGTGTCCCTCGTGGTCAGCAGTGTCCACGAGTGTCACCCCTGTCACTGCATCACCGCGGTCATTGTTCCACCATGTCACCGTGTCACCCATGTCCACTGTGTCACTGTGTCACTGTGTCAGCTGCATCACTGTGTCATCAGCTTCTTCACCCCTGTCACAGATGTCATCGCGGTCACAGTGTCACTGTGTGTCATGTCATTGTTTCACGTGTCACCGCGTCACCGCGGTCACCGCGGTCACCGCAGTGTCACTGTGTCACACTGTCACACTGTCACCGTGTCACAATGTCACAGTGTCACTGTGTCATGTCATTGTTTCACCGCGGTCACTGTGTCACCCATGTCACCGGGCTACTGTGTCACTGCGTCAGCTGTCACAGTGTCACAGTGTCACAGCGTCCTCTACATGTCACAGTGTCATCGCGTGTCCCCTATGTCATTGTTTCACCGTGTCACCAGGTCACCCAGGTCAGCGTGTCACTGTGTCAGCGTGCGCGTGTCAGCCCTACACCGCGTCACAGTGTCACACAGTGTCACTGCGGTCACAGCGTCACAGTGTCACCCGACGTCCCCATGTCACCACCCCGCCACCATCCATGTCATCCCATCCCCGCCAACGCGGACACCCATGTCCCCTGTCACCCATCCGACAGCAGCAGCAGAAGCTGTCCCCTGTCCCCCACCACATTTGGGGACACCGCTTTGGGGACTACGCTTTGTCACCTGGCCAGGATGGACACCCGGAAATCTCTCCTGGCGGCTCCATGTACAGGAACTTCTCCTCGAAGCTGCCACGGTCACCCTCGAAGCTCGGCGGCAGCACTCTTGCGTGGCGACGCCGACGCCCGGTGGCGCGAAAGCCACCGGTGCCACGGGGACAGTCCCAAGCGTCCCTGCACTCCACCGCACTCTCTTGACCTCGATCCGCGCAGCTGAAAACCTGATCTGGGAATCCTCGACTCTGGCGAGAATCGATCCACGCGGCTCCAGGCTGGGGAGGCGGCAGGGAGGAGGTGACAGTGAGGGGGACAGCCGGGGATGTCCCTCCAGGCCACCCCGAGATGAGGTGACACCCACCCTGGCGACCTCGGGGCAGGTTGTGGTTGAGGGACAGGATCCGCTGTCAGTGAGCGACACCGGTGATTTGCTTTGATGATGAGCGTTGGTCCGAGCTGGGGGACACGGGTGGCATCGGGTGGCACCGCAGGGCTCGACTTCGTGCCACCCCAGGGGCCACTAGGGGCCACCCTAGGGCCGACCCGGGCACCCACGCCAGACCTCCACGTGCGTGACGGTCTTGGCCACCGGCTGCATGAGGAGTTGTCCACGGTGAAGAAGCGGCAGAGCACTGGAGGGACTACAGGGGACAGAGTGAGGGACACAGGGGGACAAGGTGAGGAGGGGACACAGGGGACAGGTGAGGGGACACAGGGACAGGCGGAGGACAAGGACAGAGGACACAGGGGACAAGGTGAAGGGACACTTGGGGACATCCAGCACTAGGAGGGACACAGGGACAAGATCAGGGGACAAGGACAGGGTGGACACAGGGGACAAGGTGAGAGGGGACACAGGACAGGGTGAAGGGACAAGGACAGGAGGACACAGGGACAGGTGAGGGACACTTGGGGACATCCAGCACTAGGAGGGGACACAGGGGACAAGGGTCAAGGGACATCAGGGCACAGGAGGGACACAGGACAGGTGAGGGGACACGAGGGATGCAGCGAGCAGGGACAAGGACAGGGAGGGGACATGTGGGACACGGTGAGGGGATACTTAGGGACAGCCAGCACAGGTGTCCCCGTCACCTCAGTGGCGTAGGTGTCTCAGTCACACTCTGTGATGTCCCCACAGCGCCCCCAGATGTCCCCAGGTGTCCCCAGATGTCCCCAGGTGTGCCAAGGGTGTCCCCAGGTGTGCCGCTGTGCCCAGGTGTCCCCTGTGGTGTCCCTGTGTCTGGTGTGTCCCCAGGTGTGTCCCCAGGTGTCCCTAGGTGTCCCACAGCGTCCCCATGTGTCCCCAGATGTCCCCATGTGTCCCCAGATGTCCCCAGGTGTCCCCAGGTGTCCCCAGGGGTCCTCCCCAGGTGTCCCCAGGGTGTCCCTAGGTGTGCCCAGGTGTCCCCAGGTGTCCCCAGCTGTCCCCAGGTGTGCCCAGGTGTCCCCAGGTGTCCCCGTGTATCCTTTCAGGTGTCCCAGGTGTCCCCAGGTGTCTCCATGTCCCCAGGTGTGCCCAGGTGTGTCTCAGGTGTGTCCCCAGGTGTCCCAGCTGTCCCCAGTGTCCCCAGGTGTCCCCAGGTGTCCCAGGTGTGCCCTCTACCGTGGCCTGGGGTGTAGATGGGCTGTCGGTCTCACCTAAGATGTGGCCTCTGGGGGACACACCCAGCACCTTCTCCAGCCGCCACTCTCGGCCACCTCGCGCCGGCCACCGCCACGCAACTGCTTCGGGCGCCGCGCAGCAGCTTGGCGTGACCTGGGGACACGACAGGGCGGTGGGGACGGGACAGGACAGGGACAGGGCAGTAGGACAGGGACAGGGACAGGGACAGGGACAGGAGCAGGGGACAGGGACAGGGACAGTGCGGACAGGGATGGGGACACGGACAGTGGGGACAGGGACAGTGGGGGACAGGGACAGGGACAGGGACAGGGGATGGACAGTGGGAACAGCTGTGGGGACAGGGACAGTGGGGACAATGGGGACAACTGTGGGACAGGGACAGTGACAGGGACAGGGGACATCCCGTGGGGACAGGGGGACACCAGGAGTCACCATCCCCTGGACACAGAGCGACCATGGACACAGAGTGACCATCCCGCTGACATGGAGTGACCATCCCCGCTGGACAGAGTGACCACTCCACGGACACGGAGTGACCACGGGCACGGAGTGACCACCCACGGACACGGGAGTGACCCACCCCCATGGACACAGAGGGACCACCCCCATGGACACAGAGTGACCACGGACACAGTGACCACCCCCTGCTGGACACAGAGTGACCACCCACGGACACAGAGTGACCACGGACACACAGTGACCACCCCTGGACACAGAGTGACCACCCACGGACACACAGAGTGACCACGGACACGGAGTGACCACCCATGGACACAGAGTGACCACGACACAGAGTGACCACGGATCGCGAGTGACCATCTCCGCTTGAAACGCCTCCAGCCAGCCCCACTCAGTCCAGGGTCCAGCTCAGCAGGTTCCCGGCCCGGCAGGCACGGACAGTGACTCCCTGGACAGTGACTGACAGTGACCAGGGCGGACAAGGACCAGGTGTGATGCCAGCGACCTAGGGGTGTGGACAATGGCCAGGGGAGGGAGACAATGACTCAGGGTGTGGTACGCGGTGCTGGCTCCAGGCCAAGTGACCAGGTGGTGACACGGCCGGGTGTGTGGTGGACAATGAGGACCGGGAGGTGACAATGACCGGGAGGTGACAAATGGCCGGGCATGGTGACCAGGAGGCAGGACAATGGCCATGGTGTGGGTGGACAACATCCACTGGCAGGGTGGACAATCCCAGCCTCAGGTGGACGGGGGAGGTGACAATGACTGACCAGGGAGGAGGTGACAACGACCAGGGGAGGTGACAAATGGTCAGGCCATGATGACAAGGACCAGGGCGAGGTGACAATCCCCCAAACCCAAGTGACCGGGGAGGTGACAATGGGCCAGGGGAGGTGACACAACGACCGGGAGGTGATAACCCCCAGCCCAGGGTGAGACCGGGATAGGTGACACAATGACCGGGGAGGTGGACAATGGCCGGGGAGGTGACGAACGACCGGCAGGTGACAATCCCCAGCCCAGGTGACGGGGGAGGTGACAATGACCAACCCTGGACGGGTGGCCGTGCAGCCATCATGCGCCGCGGCTCACCCAGGCCAGCCTTCAACAGGACCTGCCGCCAGGAAATCCTGGACCTCAGAAGCGACGCCGGGCCAAGGCCACGGCGCCTCCAGCACACAGCAGCTCGGTCTGGCCTCCCAGCCGCAGCACGGCCGGGTCACCATGGTCACCCCTGGGTGCGGAGGTGCCACCATGGGGACAGGAGGGGTCACCATGGTCACCCTGGGGGGCGGGAGGGGTCACCCCCAAGCGGGGCGGGGTCACCAAGGTCACCCTGGGCCAGCGGGTCACCATGGGCAGGTGGGTCACCATGGTCACCCTGGGCGGGCGGGGTCACCATGGGACAGCGGGGTCACCATGGTCACCCTGGGGGCGGAGGGGTCACCGGGTCACCATGGGGGCGGGAGGGGCACAAGGTCACCCTGGGGCGGGCGGGTCACCGAGGTCACCATGGGGACGGGAGGGGTCACCATGGGGGAGGGAGGGGTCACCAGGTCAAATCCGGGGTCAAACCTGGGGGCGGGCGGGGTCACGGGATGGGGAGGGGTCACCAAGGTCACCCCGGGGGGCGGGGTCACCAAGGTCACCCTGGGGGGCGGGGCGGGCACAGGACACCCTGGGGACAGGCGGGTCACCTGCTGTCACCCTGGGGGAGGGGAGGGGTCACTCAAGGCCACCCTGGGGGCGTGGGCGGGCACATGTGGTGTGAGGGCCCACCTGGGGTCACCATGGCGGGCGGGGTCAGCCTGTGGGGACAGGAGTGGGTCACTCATGGTCACCCTGGGGGCGTGGGCTACGGGTCACCGGGTCACTCCATGGGGCGGGAGGGGCCACCCTGGGGACAGGCGGGGTCACCAAGGCGCCCTGGGGGCGGGAGGGGTCACGGGGATGGGACGGGCGAGGGGACCCCAAAATGTGTCCCCTGAATCAGCTCAGAGAACCCAAAAACCCAAAATCTGTCCCGAAATCAGCTCAGAGAACCCAAAATCTGTCCCTAAATCAGTTCAGAGAAAGCAGAAATCTCCAAAATCTGTCCTGAAATCATCTCGGAGCTCCCAAAAACCCCAAAATGTGTCCGGAAATCGGCTCAGAGAACCCAAAAACTCAAAATCTGTCCAGAAATCAGATCAGAGAATGCAGAAATCTCAAAAATCTGTCCCGAAATCAGCTCAGAGCACCCAAAACCACAAATGTCCAAAAATCAGCTCAGAAACCCTAAAATGTGTCCAAAAATCAGCTCAGAGAACCCAAAAACTCAAAATCTGTCCCAAATCGCCCAGAACCAAAAACCAAAAATCTGTCCAAAAAAAAAAATCCCAAAAAGTCCAAAAACCCCAAAACTGATCTGAAATCACCTCAGAGAACGCAAAACCCCAAAATCTGTCAAAAAATAAAAAAATCCCAAAAATCCAAAACCCCAAATCTGTCTCTAATCACCTACCAGACAGCACCAAAACCCCAAAAATTTGTCAAAATCCCTAAAAAATCCCCTCAAAATCCAAAACCCCCAAAATCTGTTCCCTAAATCACCTCAGAGCCCCCAAAACCCCAAAAATCTGTCGGAAAAAAAATCCTAAAAATCCCCAAAAATCCAAAACCCCCAAAATCTGTTCCCTAAATCACCTCAGAGCCCCCAAAAACCCAAAATGCCCCTAGCTGATCTCAATCCTCTAACACCCCAAATCCCCCTTGCATTTTTGGGTTTAGGGGGTCCCTGGCAGGTTTAGGGCTTTGGGGGTCCTGAATATTGGGGGAGCCAGGCTGGGGGTCAGCGGGTCTGGGGGTCCCAAAAGGATTCTAAATGGGGGGTCCCCAAAAACGGGTTCTATGGGGGTCCCAAGGATTTGGGGTCTCTGTGGGTTTTGGGGTCCCAAAAGGGGGATTCTATGGGGTCCCAAGGATTTTGGGGTCCCAAAAAGGAGATTCCATGGGGGTCTCATGGATTGGGGGATTCCACGGGTGGGGGTCCCAAAAAAAGAGGATTCCCATGGGGTCTCACGGCTGGGCGGGGTCCCAGGGATTGGGAGGGTCCCATGGGTGGGGTCCCAAAAAGAGGGATTCCATGGGGTCCCACGGGCTTTTGGGGTCCCAAAAGGGGATTCCATGGGGGTCCCATGGGGTGGGGTCCCAAAAGGGGTTCCATGGGGGTCCCAGGGATTGGGAGGGGTCCCATGGGTGGGGGGCCCCAAAAAAAGGGGGTTCCATGGGGGGTCTCACGGGTTGGGAGGGGTCCCACGGGCTTGGGGGTCCCAAAAAGGGGATTCTATGGGGGTCCCATGGATTGGGGGATCCCATGGGTGGGGGTCCCAAAAAAAGGGGGATCCATGGGGTCCCACGGGGTTTTGGGGGTCCCAGGGATTGGGGAGGGTCCCATGGATGGTGAGTGGGTCCCACGGTTTTGGGGTCCCAAAAAGGAGATTCCATGGGGGTTCAATGACTGGGCGGGGTCCCTGGGTGGGGGTCCCAAAAAAGGGATTCCAGGGCGAGTCCCATGGATTCGGGGGTCCCATGGGTGGGGGTCCCATGAATTTGTCCTAGAGGGGATTCCATTGCGTCCCACGGGTTTTTAGTCCCAAAAAAAGATCTCCATGTCCGTCCCATGTGATGTCCCAGTGTCCCATGGGGGTCCCAGGGACTGGGGGAGGGGTCC
Source organism: Luscinia megarhynchos (assembly GCA_034336665.1). NCBI lineage: Eukaryota > Metazoa > Chordata > Aves > Passeriformes > Muscicapidae > Luscinia > Luscinia megarhynchos. The sequence continues at coordinate 52,427 of JAPFBE010000189.1, read as the reverse complement.
CATGGGCTTCTGTCCCAAAAAAGGCGATGGACTCCCTCATGGGGAGTCCCGCGGGGTTTTGATCCTCACGAAATGGGGGTCCCAAAAGTCCCATACGTGTCCCACAGCTGTTCGTGTCCCACGATTGAGGTCCCATGCGTGGGGGTCCCAAAAAAGGGGGTTCCAGCTGTCCTACAGGGGTTTTGGGTGTGGGTCCGACATGGGTGGGGTCCCAAAAGAGGGATTCCAAGGGGGTCCCAGGGTTTTGGGGTCCCCACCTCTCACAGGCTGGCGCGGGCGGTCCCTGGAGCAGCACCGCGAGGCCGAAGAGGGAGGAGGAGGAGGGGGCGGCGGGGGGGAGGGCAGCGGCGGAGTTTCCCCATGGCCGCGGGCAGAGGGCGCAGCAGCGTGCGGCGTGGCGGGGGTCCCTTTATGGCGGCTAACGGGTGCCATCGGGTAACCCTGGGCCCACCCATGGGTGCGTGGGGGGAGGGGTGGGAGGGCCCTGACCACCCCCCGGCCACCCCGCACACCAGAGTGGGGGTGGGGTGACCCCGCGCGCTGAGGAGGGTCCCGCACCCTGGGTGGGGTGGGGGTTGGGGGCTACTTGCCGCCACGCGGGGCGGGGTGGGAGGGGCTGCGGAGGCGAGGCCGTTCCCCATTTCGGGGAAGGCGCTGGCGCGAGGCCGCCGCGGGCTTGCGACATCCCCGGGGACGCGGGGACACCCGAGGGGTCACACGGGGACGATGAGGGCACCGGCTGAGACCCCCTGCCCCCATTGGACACGGGCACCTGGGACACCTGGGACACCTGGGAGGTCGGGGTGACCTCAGGGACCCCCAACCTGGGTGACACCTGCAGGACACCTAGACACACCCCTTGAAAGGACCTGGGTGCACCTCGATGAACCTTACAGGTGACCTCCAAGAGTTCCAAGTGACACCTGACAGGACCAGACTCCTAGGATCCTTTGCAGGACCTGCACACCTGATCTGCACACCTGAGTGACACACCTGAGACACCTGAAGGGTCGGTGACCTCCAGGACGCCCTGACAGGACCTGGGTGACACCTGGGTGACACACCTGACAGGACCTGGGTGACTCTCCCTGACCCCTGGTAGGATCTGGACACCTGAGCTGCACACCTGGGTGACACCTGGACAGGACCTTGGTGACTCCTCGAGGGTCCTTGGGTAGGGACCTGAGGACACCTGGGTGACCTCCAGGACTTGGCAGGACCTGCACACCTGAGCTGGGATTACTGGAGTGACACCTGAGACACCTTGAGACACTCCAGGGCCTGGGTGACCTCAGGCACCCTGGTAGGACCTGCACACCTGAGCTGCACACCTGGGTGACACCTGAGACACCTGGAAGGGGCCTGTGACCTCTGACCCCCCCGGGTGACACCTTGGAGGACACCTGAGGACCTCCTGACCCCTGGTAGGACTCCAAGTGACACCTGGGACACCTGGAAAGGACCTGGGGACCTCAGGCACCCCTGGTAGGACCTGCACACCTGAGCTGCACACACCTGGGTGACACCTGAAAGGACTCCAAGTGACTCCAGATCCTTTAAATCTGGAGATTTGGGCCCACCTGGATCTGGGCACCTGGGCTTACACTCCGGAGACACCTGACAGGACCTGGTGACCTCGAGGGTCCTTGGCGGGTGACCTGCACAATCTGGTCACCTCCTGACTTTGGGCCACCATGGACCAGCAGGGGCCACCTGCCCAGACCACTTCCAGGATACTCTGGACTCCCCAGGGACCTACCCACATGGACTTTGGCCACCTTATGTAACCCCCAGGACCACTAGGACTACCATATTAGGCCACTCAAGCCCAGACCTTTACCTAGACACCTCCTGGACCTTCTGGGTCACTAGGGACCCCCAGGACCACACCTGACCTTCTTCTTGGACACATCCGGGCCACCTGGACCCTTAATTTGGACTCCTTCTGGGCTACCACGGACTCCCCCAGGACCACTACATTTTGGCCACCCAACTGCATCACTTTGGGATCTATCTGGATTCCTCCCGACCTCACACACATGGGCCCCCAGGCTGCCACTCACATCTGGCCACTGACCCCACTCTGGGATTCATCTGGACTCTCCTGGACCCCCAGGGCCACCCTGGTCCTCTTGGCCACCACATCTGGCCACTGGACTCTCCTGCGGCTCCTTGCCACGGCTCCCGTGTCCCCCCTTGCCCGGGTGCTCCTCCCCGTGGCAGGAAGGTGTCTCGAAGGTGGCCCTGCCCAGCCAGTCCCTCGGGGCGCACGTGATGCCCTCTGCGTCCCCGCGCCACCTCCCTTCCGCCACTCACCCCTCGCTGCCTGCTCAGGCTGCCGACCCCTCCAGGGGGACCTCGGGCCACCAGCAGGACTCAGGAGGCTCACTGTGGTGGTGGCACTGGACCGGCGTTTGTCAATACTTGTCACTGGCGGTGGCTCTGCGGCCTCTATGCGGCGCCGGTTCTCCCCTTCCTGGGAAGGGACCCCTGCGCCCGAGCTGCGCCAGGGAGCGGCCGAGCTGAGGCTTGGCTGCTCAGCTGCCAGCAGGGGCTGGGCAGGGCCAGCCAGCCAGCTGGGAGCTGGAGGTTTGGCCAGTCAGCCAGTCAGCAGGTGGCCAGCTGGGGTCAGCGTCAGCTGGGGAGCTTGAGGTTTGGCCAGGGGTCAGCCAGGGGTCAGCAGCTCGGGCAGTCAGCGCCAGCTGGGGAGCTGAGGCTTTGGCCAGGGGTCAGCCAGGGGTCAGCGTCAGCAGGGTCAGCCAGGGGTCAGCTGGGCCAGCTGGGGTCAGCCGGGTCAGCTGGGCCAGCTGGGTCAGCCGGGGTCAGCTGGGTCAGCTGGCGGCTAGTCAGCTGGGGTCAGCTGGGCGGCTCAGCTGGGGCCGGGCTCAGCCAGGGTCAGCCAGTCAGCTGGGGTCAGCCAGGGGCTTCGCTGGGCCAGCCTGGCCAGCTGGCCAGCTGAGAGCTGCAGGTTTGGCCAGTCAGCTGTCAGCCAGGGTCAGCCAGTCAGCCGCCAGCTAAGCTAGCCAGGGTCAGCCGGGCCAGCCAGGGAGCTGAGGTTTGGCCAGGGGTCAGCCGTCAGGCAGTCAGCAGGTCAGCCGGGTCAGCTGGCCAGCTGGGCCAGCTGGGTCAGCCGCTTGCAGCTGGGCCAGCTTGGGCCACACAGCTGGGTCAGCTCGGGGTCAGCTGGCCAGCTGGGCCAGCTGGGGTCAGCTGGGTCAGCTGGCCAGCCAGGGTCAGCCTGTCAGCTGGGAGCTGAGGCTTGGCCGTCGGCCAGTCAGCTGGGGTCAGCCGGGTCAGCCAGGGCTGCCAGTCAGCTGGGCCTGGGAGCTGGAGGTTTGGCCAGTCAGCCAGGGGTCAGCGGGCCAGCTCGCTCAGCTAGGCCAGCCAGGCCAAAGGCTGTCAGCTTGTCAGCTGGGGAGCTTGAGGTTTGGCCATAGCTGGGCCAGGGTCAGCCGGGTCAGCCAGTCAGCCGCCAGCTGCCAGCCGTCACCGGGTCAGCCGGGCCGTGGGGTCAGCCAGTCAGCTGCCAGCTGGGCCGGGTCAGCCGGGCCAGCCAGGGTCAGCCGCCAGCCGAGCTTGCAGGCTTGGCCTAGGGGTCAGCGGGCCAGCTGGGGGTCAGCCGCCAGCTGGGGGTCAGCTGTCAGCCGTCAGCTGGGGTCAGCTGGGGTCAGCTGGGCTCAGCCTCGCCAGCCGGGTCAGCCTAGGGCTCACCTGCTGCGCTGACGCCGCCCCGCTAAGCTCAGCACTGTGGGCAGGCTCCTCCGCCTGGGCTGGTGGGGACGTGAGGGGCACGCGATCTGTGGGGTCTGGATCTGTGGGGTCTGATCTGTGCTCCTGGACCTGTGGGTCTGGATCTGTGGGGTCTGGATCTGTGGGACCTGATCTGTGGGGTCTGACTCACTGGGATCCCATCTCCATTTGCATGGGATCTGATCTGTGGGATCTGTTCTCTGCTGGGATCTGATTCTCCATCTGGGATCTGATCTCCATTGGGATCTGATCTCCATTGGGATCTTGATCTCCATTTGGGATCTGATTCGTGGGATCTGGATCTGTGGGGTCTTGATCTGTGGGATCCGATCCGTGGATCTGATCTTGTGGGATCTGATCTGTGGGATCTGATCTCCATTGGGATCCCACTCTATCATGGGATCTGATCTGTGGGACCTGTTCTCTGCTGGGACTCCGACTCTCCATTGGGATCTTGATCTCCATTGGGATCTGATCTCCATTTGGGATGTGGATCTCCATTTGGGGTCTGATCTGTGGGATCCGACTCTCCATTGGGATCTCACCATTGGGATCGGATCTCCATTGGGATCTGATCTCCATTGGGATCTGATCTGTGGATCTGATCTGTGGGATTCTGATTTCAGATCCGATCTCCACTATTTGATCTGGATCTCTCTCCATTTGCCATTCGCGTCTCCATTTGGGAGTCTGATCTCTGGATCTGATCTCTGCTGGGATCCGGGATCTCCACCGATCTCATCTCTGCTCTCTCATCCATTGAACTTCTATCCAGGACTCACCTCCACCAGCCTTCTACCACAAAACTCATCCTGCCAGGACCCAACTCAACTGGAATTCATCCTGCCAGGACCCAACTCCACTGGATGTCATCTCTGCCAGACCCACCTCCTTCAGCGTCTCCTTCCAGAGCACTCATCTCCTCCCAGGACCCAACTCCCGCTGCTTTCTACCATAGAAATTCACCCCTGCCAGGACCCAACTCCACAAAACTCACTCCTCAGCCAGGACCCTCCCGCTGAATTTCACCCTGCCAGGACCTCAACTCCTCAACCACTTCCTCTTCCGGCTGAATTTCTGCCAGGACCCAACTCCACTGGAATTTCCTCCTGCCAGGACCCAACTCAGCTAGCTGAAATTTACTCCCTGCCAGGACCCAACTCCTCAAGAGAAATTTTCACCTCCTGCCAGGACCCCCTGCACTGAACTTCGGCCTGCTACAGGACCCAACTCCACAGAAATTCCCACTCCTGCCAGGACCCTCCACTGAATTTCCGCGCTTCTGCCAGGACCCTCCGGCTGAATCCTCGCCTCTGCCAGGACTGCTGAATCTCGGCCAGACCGACGCGCTGGAATTTCCCATCCTGCCAGGACCCTAAGTCAGATGAAATCACACCCTGCCAGGACCCCCGCGCTTGAGCTTGGCTCTCTGCCAGGACCACTGCCGCCCCATGGAGGCAGGTGGATGCAGTGCGCCTGCCATGGACTGGTGGCTGTCCTGCCCTCACTGGCACCGGGCCAGCAGCCTGATCAGGTGTGCCTTGCGAGGCGCCATGGATCGGGTCCTGTAGCCACCTGCTCACTGCCGCCGCGGCTCCCATCGCACGACTGATCCAAGCCCTCGGCCACAGATGTCGTGAGGACCCAGGCGAGGACAGCGGACAGCCACGGGACAAATGTGGATGGAGGACGCAGTGACGCATGGATGGACACATGGACGAGACAGGATGAGACAGACAATGATGATGGTGGGCAATGGTGACACGTGGGATGGATGGTGGACAATCGGTGGCTATGATGGTGCGACATTGGTGGACGGCGATGCACAAGGAGTGTATCGACGGATGGTGACATCGGTGGCAATAGGGCAAGATGGTGACAGTGATGGACACAAGGACAATGGTGGGTGCGGAGGAGGGCGGCATGCATGGATGTCGGTATTATTCGACACATGATGGTGACAATGTGATGATGGTGACAATGGTGACGGCGATGGTGACAATTTTTTCTACCATTTACCCCATTAATACGCATTAATAAATGAGGATGATGACATGACATTGGTGACTACGATGCGATAATGGTGGGTGGAGGATGGCGCGAAGGGACAAATAGGAGGAGGGATGATGATGGTGACAATGGTATACCGTGGGGATGATGGGACATTGGTGACATTGATGGTGACATTGGTGACATTGATGGTGATGATGATGGGACAATGGTGACGTTGATGGTGACAATCGATGGTGGCAATAGGGCTTGATGGTGACAGGACGCGACAATGACAATGGTGACGGCGATGGTGAGACAGGACGCTTGATGGTGACAATGGTGATGTGGATGAGGTGGTGGGCGGCGATGGGGATGTGGGATGATGATGATGGGTGACATTGGTGACAATGTGGGATGACGGTGACACAATGAGGAGGATGATGATGGGGACAATGTGGCATGATGGTGACAATGGTGACATTGAGGTGACAATGGTGGGTGTGGATGAGGGTGATGACAATGATGGGGACAATGGGATGATGATGGTGACATGGATGGTGGCAATAGGACGCTTGATGGCGGTGACGTGACAAAGACAATGCGGGTACGATGGACAATGAGGATGATGATGGTGGCGACATTGGTGACAATGTGGGATGATGGGGACATTGGCGATTGATGGCATTGCGACTATTGATGGGGACAATAATGGTGACGCTTGATGGTGACATCGATAGAAAGCAATAGGGCTGATGGTGACAGTGATGGTGACACCGACAATGGTGGGTGCGAGGAGGGTATGCATGGCGGGATAATGGAGATGATGATGATGGTGGCAATGGTGTGACAATGTGGGATGATGATGATGGTGACAATGTGGGATGATGGTGACAATGGTGACGGATGGTGACAATGGTGGGTGCGGAGGAGGGTGATGCATGATGGGATAATGAGGATGATGATGGTGGTGGCAATGGTGACAATGGGATGATATGGTGACAATGATGATGATGATGCGACAATGGTACACGGACGATGATGTGACAAATGGTGGGTGTGGAGGAGGGTGGCGCAGATGGGGACAAATGAGGATGATGATGGAGACAATGGTGACAATAGTGACAATGCTGGACAATGGTGACATTGATGTGACAATGGGTGTGGAGGATGGTGGCTATGATGGGGACAATGAGGATGATGATGGTGGACAATGGTGACAATGTGGGATGATGCGACATCAGTGACAATGATGGTGACATTGGTGACGATGATGGCGACAATGGTACGCTTGATGGTGACATCGATGGTGGCAATAGGACTTGATGGTGACGTGACAACGACAATGTTGGTAAATATGATGGGACAATGAGGATGATGATGGTGACAATGGTGACAATGGCGACTATGATGGGGACAATGGTGGGTGGAGGATGGTATGGCGAGGGACAATGGTGACAATGGTGACAATGGTGACAACGGTGACTACTGATAGTGACAATGGTGGGTGAATGAGGGTGGCATCGATGGGGACAATGGGGATGATGATGATGGTGACAATGGGATGATGGTGACATTGGTGACCATTGATGGTGACATTGGTGACGATGATGGTGACAATGGTGGGTGGAGGATGGTGACATGATGGGGACAATGATGATGATGGTGGCACGACAATGGTGACATCGTGACGATGATACACACAGATGATGGTGACAATGTGACGCATGATGGCAAAACCACAACAACCAACAACAAACCAAAACAACCCCACTGACATAAATCTGGGATGACAATGGTGACACTGGTGACACGCGACAATGGAGGACAATGGTGACGCTTGATGACACCATGGGCACCAGACGCTGACAACACAACACAGCGGCCTGGCGGCACTGGCGACTGACACCGGCGACACTCAAGGCACGATCTTAAAACAGTGACACGATGGCACTGGGACGGTGACACCGCACTGGCGACACTGGCTGGCACTGGTCGACTGGCGCACACTGGTGGCACTGGCTACACTGCCGACACTGTGACACGACACTGGTGACACAATTTGACACTGGCGACACTAGGGACACTGACGACACTGGCGACACTGGTGACACTGGTGGCACTGGTGACGCTTGGTGACACTGGCGGCCCTGGTGACACTGGTGGCACTGGGGTGACACTACGGCACGGTGGCCCCGTGACGCCGGGCCGCCGCAGTTCCTGTGCCTCAGAACATCCAAGACCTTCCTCACGCCAACCACAAGTTCGGCTGCCCAAGCACCGGCTCTTCGGCCTCCGACCTTAGACGTCCAGGACCCCGCAAGGTGCCACGTCCGGCTGTCCTGGCGGGGTCACCGGTCAGTCACCCCCGTGTCACCTCTGTGTCCCCAGGCCTCATCGAGACTGACGCTGTCCTGACCACTGATCACAAGAGAGCAAAGGCTCACGTGGATGACCCCAGTGTCCGGTCCCTGAGTGACCCCAGTGTCCACTCCCTCCCCTGAGTGACCCCCAGTGTCCCCCCTCCCTGAGGACCCCAGTGTCCCTCCTCCCTGGGACCCCAGTGTCCCACCCTGAGTGACCCAGTGTCCCCCTCTCCCGAGTGACCCCAGTTCACCCTGAGTGACCCCAGTCCAGTTCCCACCTGAGAGACCCCAGTGTCCCCCTCCCTGACTGACTCCAGCAGTCCACTCCTGAGTGAACCCCAGTGTCCCCCCCTGAGTGACCCCAGTGTCCACCCTGAGTGACCCCAGTGTCCAGTTCCCACCCTGAGACCCCAGTGTCCCCTCCCTGAGGACCCCAGTGTCCACTCCCTGAGGACTCCCAGTGTCCCTCCCCTGAGTGACCCCAGTTCACTCCCTGAGTGACCTCCTAGTGTCCCTCCCTGAGTGCGACCAGTGTCCACTCCTGAGTGACCCCAGTGTCCGTCCTCAGTGACGCCGATAGTCCACTCCTGAGTGACCTCCCAGTGTCCAGTTCCTCCTGAGTGACCAGTGTCCCTCCTGAGTGACCCACTGTCCACCTTCTGAGTGACCTCCCAGTGTCCTCCTCCTCCCTGAGTGACCCAAGTGTCCACCCTGCTGGAGGTTCAGGTGTCCAGTCCCTCCTGAGTGACCCCAGGGTCCCTCCCTGAGGACCCCAGTGTCCGCCTCCTCCTGAGTGACCCCAGTGTCCAGTCCCTGATGGTTCAGGTCCCCAAGGGTCCCTGGTGTCCAGTCCCTCGTGTCCAGTCCCAGTGGTCAGTGATGTCCAGCCCCAGTGGTCACTGGTGTCCAGTCCCTGAGCTCACCTGGTGTCCAGTCCTGCGGCCGGCGGTGTTCAGCCCCAGTGTCCAGTCCCTGATGGTTCAGGGCGCCCAGTCCCTGGTGTCCAGTCTGAGGACCTCAAATGTCCAGTCCTGAGGGTCCCAAATGTCCAGTCCCCAGTGTCCAGTCCAAGAGTCCGAGATGTCCAGTCTCTAAAGGGTCAGTCCCAGATCTACCAGTCCTGGTGTCCAGTCCCAGTGGTCACTGGTGTCCAGTCCCTGAGGGTCACTCAGGTGCCAGTCCCTGGTGTCCAGCAGTGGTCAGTGTGTCCATCCCGATGGTCAGTGTGTCCATCCCAGCGGTCAGTGTGTCCATCCCAGCGTCAGTGTGTCCATCCCGGGTGGTCAGTGTGTCCATCCCAGTGGTCAGTGTGTCCGTCCCGGGCGGTCAGTGTCCATCCCAGCGTCAGTGTGTCCATCCCAGCGTCAGTGTGTCCGCCCCGATGATCAGTGTGTCCATCCCCAGCGTCAGTGTGTCCGTCCCAGCGGTCAGTGTGTCCATCCCAGCGTCAGTGTGTCCGTCCCGTGCGGTCAGTGTGTCCATCCCTGTAGCGTCAGTGTGTCCGTCCCGGGCGGTCAGTGTGTCCATCCCAGCGTCAGTGTGTCGTCCCGGCGGTCAGTGTGTCCGTGCTCCAGCGTCAGTGTGTCCGGCCCCAGCGTCAGTGTGTCCATCCCAGCGTCAGTGTATGTCCGTCATGGTCAGTGTGTCCATCCCAGCGGTCACTGGTGTCCATCCCAGCGTCAGTCGTGTCCGTCCCAGCGTCAGTGTGTCCATCCCAGAGGTCAGTGTGTCCGTCCCAAGCCGTCAGTGTCCATCCCAGCGTCACTGGTGTCCATCCCAGCGGTCAGTGTGTCCGTCCCCAGTGGTCAGTGTATCGTCCCAGCCGTCAGTGTGTCCATCCCAGCTGGTCACTGTGTCCATCCCAGCGTCAGTGTGTCCGTCCCAGTGGTCAGTGTGTCCATCCCAGCCGTCAGTGTGTCCGTCCCAGCGTCAGTGTGTGTCCATCCAGCGTCACTGGTGTCCATCCCAGCGTCAGTGTGTCCATCCCAGCGTCAGTGTGTCCGTCCCAGCGTCAGTGTGTCAGTCAGTTCCAGCGTCAGTGTGTCCATCCCAGCGTCACTGGTGTCCATCCCAGCCGTCAGTGTGTCCATCCCAGCGTCAGTGTGTCCGTCCCAGTGGTCAGTGTCCCATCAGCCGTCAGTGTCCGTCAGCGTCAGTGTGTCCATCCCAGCGTCAGTGTGTCCGTCCCAGCGGTCAGTGTGTCCATCCCAGCCGTCAGTGTGTCCATCCCAGCAGTCAGTGTGTCCATCCCAGCCGTCAGTGTGTCCATCCCAGTGGTCAGTGTGTCCGCCCCAGTCAGTGTGTCCGTCCCCAGTGGTCAGTGTCCATCAGTGGTCAGCTTGTGTCCATCCCAGTGGTCACTGGTGTCCATCCCAGCGGTCAGTGTGTCCGTCCCAGCGTCAGTGTCCATCCCAGCCGTCAGTGTCCATCCCTGCGCCGTCAGTGTCCCGTCCCAGCCGTCAGTGTCCATCCCAGCGTCAGTGTCCATCCCGTGGTCAGTGCGTCCATCCCAGTGGTCGCGTGTCCATCCCAGCGGTCAGTGTGTCCATCCCAGTGGTCGCGTCCGCCCGGGGGTCAGTGTGTCCGTCCCAGTGGTCAGTGTGTCCATCCCAGCGGTCAGTGTGTCCAGTCCCAGCGGTCAGTGTGTCCATCCCAGCGTCAGTGTGTCCATCCCAGCTGCGTGTCCGTCCCAGCCGTCAGTGCGTCCATCCCAGCTGTCAGTGTGTCCATCCCGGTGGTCAGTGTGTCCATCCCAGTGGTCAGGTGTGTCCATCCCAGCGGTCAGTGTGTCCATCCCAGCGTCAGTGTCCATCCCATGGTCAGTGCGTCCGCCCACGTCAGTGTGTCCATCCCAGCGTCAGTGTGTCCGTCCCAGCGTCATGTGCCCATCCCGGTGGTCAGTGTGTCCATCCCAGCGTCAGTGTGTCCGGCAGTGGCCAGTGTCCATCCCAGCCGTCAGTCGTGTCCATCCCACGTCAGTGTGTCCATCCCAGCGTCAGTGTCCGCAGTGGTCAGTGTGTCCATCCCAGCGTCAGTGTGTCCATCCCAGCGTCAGTGTGTCCGTCCCAGCGTCAGTGTGTCCATCCCAGCGTCAGTGTGTCCATCCCGGTGGTCAGTGTCCGTCCCAGCGTCAGTGTGTCCATCCCAGCGTCAGTGTGTCCATCCCAGCGTCAGTGTGTCCGGCCCCAGTGGTCAGTGTGTCCATCCCAGCGGTCACTGGTGTCCATCCACGGTCAGTGTGTCCGTCCCAGCGGTCAGTGTGTCCATCCCAGCGTCAGTGTGTCCGTCCCAGCGGTCAGTGTGTCCATCCCAGCGGTCAGTGGTGTCCATCCCAGCGATCAGTGTGTCCGTCCCAGCGGTCAGTGTGTCCATCCCAGCGGTCACTGGTGTCCATCCCAGCGGTCAGTGTGTCCATCCCAGCGTCAGTGTGTCCATCCCAGCGGTCAGTGTGTCCGTCCCAGTGGTCAGTGTGTCCGGCCCCAGCGTCAGTGTGTCCATCCCAGCGTCAGTGTGTCCATCCCAGCGTCACTGGTGTCCATCCCAGTGGTCAGTGTGTCCATCCCAGCGGTCAGTGTGTCCATCCCAGCGTCAGTGTCCGTCCCAGTGGTCAGTGTGTCCCATCCCAGCGTCAGTGTGTCCGTCCCAGCGGTCAGTGTGTCCATCCCAGCGTCACTGGTGTCCATCCCAGCGTCAGTGTGTCCATCCCAGCCGTCAGTGTGTCCATCCCAGCGGTCAGTGTGTCCGGCCCCAGCGGTCAGTGTGTCCATCCCAGCGGTCAGTGTGTCCATCCCAGCGGTCAGTGTGTCCGTCCCAGCGGTCAGTGTGTCCGTCCCAGTGGTCAGTGTGTCCATCCCAGCGTCAGTGTGTCCATCCCAGCGGTCAGTGTGTCCATCCCAGCGTCAGTGTGTCCGCCCCAGGTCAGTGTGTCCATCCCAGCGTCACTGGTGTCCATCCCAGCGGTCAGTGTGTCCATCCCAGCGGTCAGTGTGTCCATCCCAGTGGTCAGTGTGTCCGTCCCAGCGGTCAGTGTGTCCGTCCCAGTGGTCAGTGTGTCCATCCCAGTGGTCACTGGTGTCCATCCCAGTGGTCACTGGTGTCCATCCCAGTGGTCAGTGTGTCCGTCCCCAGCGGTCAGTGTGTCCATCCCAGCCGTCAGTGTGTCCGTCCCCAGCGGTCAGTGTGTCCGGCCCCAGCGGTCAGTGTGTCCATCCCCGTGGTCAGTGTGTCCGTCCCAGCGTCAGTGTGTCCGTCCCAGCGGTCAGTGTGTCCATCCCAGCGGTCAGTGTGTCCATCCCAGCGGTCAGTGTGTCCGTCCCAGCGGTCAGTGTGTCCATCCCAGCGGTCAGTGTGTCCATCCCGTGGTCAGTGTGTCCATCCCAGTGGTCAGTGTGTCCATCCCAGCGGTCAGTGTGTCCATCCCAGTGGTCAGTGTGTCCGTCCCGAGCGGTCAGTGTGTCCGTCCCAGTGGTCAGTGTGTCCATCCCAGCGTCAGTGTGTCCAGTCCCAGCGGTCAGTGTGTCCGTCCCAGCGGTCAGTGTGTCCATCCCAGCGGTCAGTGTGTCCGTCCCAGTGGTCAGTGTGTCCATCCCAGCGGTCAGTGTGTCCGGCCCCAGCGTCAGTGTGTCCATCCCAGCGGTCAGTGTGTCCATCCCGGTGGTCAGTGTGTCCGTCCCAGTGGTCAGTGTGTCCATCCCAGCGGTCAGTGTGTCCATCCCAGCGGTCAGTGTGTCCATCCCAGTGGTCAGTGTGTCCGTCCCAGCGGTCAGTGTCCATCCCAGCCGTCAGTGTGTCCGTCCCAGCGGTCAGTGTGTCCATCCCGGTGGTCAGTGTGTCCGTCCCAGCGGTCAGTGTGTCCGTCCCAGTGGTCAGTGTGTCCATCCCAGCGGTCAGTGTGTCCATCCCAGCGGTCAGTGTGTCCATCCCAGTGGTCAGTGTGTCCGTCCCAGCGGTCAGTGTGTCCAGCCCCAGCGTCAGTGTGTCCATCCCAGCGTCAGTGTGTCCGTCCCAGTGGTCACTGGTGTCCATCCCAGCGGTCAGTGTGTCCATCCCAGCGGTCAGTGTGTCCATCCCAGTGGTCAGTGTGTCCGTCCCAGCGGTCAGTGTGTCCGTCCCAGCGGTCAGTGTGTCCATCCCAGCTGGGTCAGTGTGTCCGTCCCAGCGGTCAGTGTGTCCGTCCCCAGCGTCAGTGTGTCCGTCCCAGTGGTCACTGGTGTCCAGTCCCAGCGTCAGTGTGTCCATCCCAGCGGTCAGTGTGTCCGTCCCAGCGGTCAGTGTGTCCATCCCAGCGTCAGTGTGTCCGTCCCAGCGTCAGTGTGTCCATCCCGTGGTCAGTGTGTCCGCCCCAGCGTCAGTGTGTCCGTCCCCAGCGGTCAGTGTGTCCGTCCCAGCGTCAGTGTGTCCGTCCCAGTGGTCAGTGTGTCCATCCCAGCGGTCAGTGTGTCCATCCCGTGGTCAGTGTGTCCGTCCCAGCGTCAGTGTGTCCGTCCCCAGTGGTCAGTGTGTCCATCCCAGCGGTCAGTGTGTCCGTCCCAGTGGTCACTGGTGTCCATCCCAGTGGTCAGTGTGTCCATCCCAGCGGTCAGTGTGTCCGTCCCAGCGGTCAGTGTGTCCATCCCAGCGTCAGTGTGTTCGGCCGTGTCCCCAGGCCGCTCCCGGCCCGAGGACAGCGTTGGGGACGATGACATCTACAGCGGCCTGTCCGACCTCATCGAGTGAGCGGGCACTGGGGCTACTGGGGGCTACTGGGAGCTACTGGGAGCTACTGGGGCGCTACTGGGGGCTACTGGGAGCTACTGGGAGGGCTACTGGGGGACTACTGGGGGCTACTGGGAGCTACTGGGAGTTACTGGGGGCTACTGGGAGGCCTACTGGGGGCTACTGGGGCTACTGGGGGCTACTGGGGGCTACTGGGGGACTACTGGGGGCTACTGGGGCTACTGGGAGCTACTGGGAGGGCTACTGGGAGCTACTGGGGGACTACTGGGGGGCTACTGGGAGCTACTGGGAGCTACTGGGGCTACTGGGGGCTACTGGGAGCTACTGGGAGCTACTGGGAGGGCTACTGGGGAGCTACTGGGGGCCACTGGGGGCTACTGGAGATACTGGGAGCTACTGGGGCTACTGGGGGGGACTACTGGGGGACTACTGGGGACTACTGGGGGGCTACTGGGGAGCTACTGGGAGCTTTACTTGGAGGGCTACTGGGGGCTACTGGGAGGGCTACGTGAGATACTGGGAGCTACTGGTGGCTACTGGGAGCTACTGGGAGGGCTACTGGGAGCTACTGGGGGCTACTGGGAGCTACTGGGGGCTACTGGGGGCTACTGGGAGCTACTGGGAGCTACTGGGAGGGCTACTGGGGGCTACTGGGGGCTACTGGGAGCTACTGGGGGCTACTGGGAGCTACTGGGGGCTACTGGTGGCTACTGGGGAGCTACTGGGAGCTACTGGGAGCTACTGGGGGGCTACTGGAGATACTGGGAGCTACTGGGAGCTACTGGGAGCTACTGGGAGCTACTGGGGGCTACTGGGAGCTACTGGGGAGCTACTGGTGGCTACTGGGGCTACTGGGGGCTACTGGAGATACTGGGGGCTACTGGGGCTACTGGGAGTTACTGGGGGCTACTGGGAGCCACTGGGGGCTACTGGGGGATACTGGGGGCTACTGGAGCTACTGGGAGCTACTGGGAGCTACTGGGAGCTACTGGTGGCTACTGGGAGCTACTGGGAGGGCTACTGGGGGGCTACTGGGAGGGCTACTGGGGCTACTGGGAGGGCTACTGGGGGCTACTGGGGGCTACTGGGAGCTACTGGGAGCTACTGGTGGCTACTGGGAGGGCTACTGGGGGCTACTGGAGATACTGGGAGCTCCTGGGGCTACTGGGGGAGCTACTGGGGACTACTGGGGGCTACTGGGGCTACTGGGAGCCACTGGGAGGGCTACTGGGGGCTACTGGGAGCTACTGGGGGACTACTGGGGGCTACTGGGGCTACTGGGAGCTACTGGGAGCCACTGGGAGGGCTACTGGGGGCTACTGGGGGCTACTGGGGGGCTACTGGGAGCTACTGGGAGGGCTACTGGGGGCTACTGGGAGGGCTACGTGAGATACTGGGAGCTACTGGTGGCTACTGGGAGCTACTGGGAGGGCTACTGGGAGCTACTGGGAGGGCTACTGGGGGCTACTGGGAGCCACTGGTGGCTACTGGGGGCTACTGGGGGCTACTGGGAGCTACTGGGAGGGCTACTGGGGGCTACTGGGAGCTACTGGTGGCTACTGGGAGATACTGGGGGCTACTGGGAGCTACTGGGAGCTACTGGGAGGGCTACTGGGGGCTACTGGGGGGCTACTGGGAGCTACTGGGGGCTACTGGTGGCTACTGGGAGCCACTGGGAGGGCCACTGGGGGGCTACTGGGAGGGCTACTGGGGGCTACTGGGGCTACTGGAGATACTGGGGGCTACTGGGGGCTACTGGGGGCTACTGGGAGGGCTACTGGGGGCTACTGGGAGGGCTACTGGGAGCTACTGGGAGCTACTGGAGTAATTTTGGGGGCATTGGGGGACAATAAGGGACATTTGGGGGACATTAACGAGGGTCTCGGGGATTTTGGGGTGCCAGGGGCTACTGGGGGCTACTGGGGGGTTACTGGAGATACTGGGAGCCACTGGGAGCTACTGGGAGGGGTCTGGGGTCGCCCGGGGAGGCCTTGGGGACAACAAGGACATTTGGGGACACCGAGGATTTTTGGGGACGAGCGAGCGACATTCGGGGACGCATCCGGGGTTTGTTTTTTTTTGGGGGAGGGGGCTGCAGGATTTTTGGGGGCCGGGTGGGGAGGGTGTCGCCAGCCGTGTCCCCGCTAGCAGCACACGGCCGAGGAGGACGAGGAGCTCTACGACCGCGTGAGCCCCGAGGGCCACGAGGGCGGCGACGTCTACGTAGGACCTGATGAGGGTGGAGCCGCCCCCGCAGGTGGGCGCGCACCCCAAAAATACCCGGGGAGCCCCAAAAAATACCTGGGGAGCCCCAAAAATACACCTGGGGAGCCCCAAAAAATATCCGGGGCACCCCCCAAAAAATAACTGGGGAGCCCCAAAAATACCTGGGGAGCCCCCAAAAATATATCCGGGAGCCCCAAAAAATATCCGGGCACCCCCAAAAAATACCCGGGGAGCCCCAAAAAATACCTGGGGAGCCCCAAAAATATATCCGGGGCACCCCCCAAAAATAACTGGGGAGCCCCAAAAATACCCTCGGGGAGCCCCAAAAAATAACTGGGGAGCCCCAAAAAATATACCCGGGCAGCTAAAAAAAATAGTTTGGGCACCGAAAAATCCCCGGGGCACCCAAAAAATATCCAGGGCACCCCCGAAAAATACCTGGGGAGCCCCCAAAAAAATAACTGGGGAGCCCCCAAAAAATACCTGGGGAGCCCCAAAAATAAAATGGGGCACCCTAAAAAAATACCTGGGGCACCCAAAAAAAAATACCCGGGCATCCCCAAAAATCCCAGGAGATAAAAATAAAAAAGAAAAAATAGCTGGGGCACCCCTAAAAAATACACCCGGGGAGCCCCCAAAAAATAAATGGGGCACTCCCAAAAAAACACACCCGGGAGCCCCAAAAATACCTGGGGAGCCCCAAAAAATATACCCGGGGCACCCCAAAAAATATACCTGGAGCAGGGGAAAAAAATATCCGGGCATCCAAAAAATAACTGGGGCACCCCAAAAAAATACCCGGGGCACCCCCCAAAAATATACCCGGGGCACCCTAAAATATCCCGGGACATCAAAAAAAATACCCGGGGCACCCCAGAGTGTCCCCAGAGTGTCCCCTAGGGTGCCCCAGGGTGTCCCCAGTGTGTCCCCTCAGCGTGTCCCCGGGTGTCCCCGGGTGTCCCCAGAGTGTCCCCAGAGTGTCCCCAGGGTGCCCCAGAGTGTCCCCAGAGTGTCCCCGGGTGTCCCCAGTGTGTCCCCGCGTGTCCCCGGGTGTCCCCGGGTGTCCCCAGAGTGTCCCCCAGAGTGTCCCCAGGGTGTCCCTGGTGCCCCAGAGTGTCCCTCAGGGTGTCCCCTGGGTGTCCCCTCGGTGTCCCCAGAGTGTCCCCTCTGGTGTCCCTGGTGTCCCCGGTGTCCCCAAGTGTCCCCTGGTGTCTCACAGTGTCCCTCAAGTAGTCCCCAGCTGTCCCCAGAAGGGCCGTGGACTGCTGGCTCTGCTGCCTCCAGGAGCTGCTGCAGACGGAGGAGAGGTACACGGAGACCCTGAGTCCATCTGCCAGGTGGGACACTGGGGACACTGGGGACACTGGGGACACTGGGGACACTGGGGACACTGGGGGGATTGGGGACATTGGGGACATTGGGTACACTGGGGACACTGGGGGGATTGGGGGGATTGGGTACACGGAGACCCTGGAGTCCATCTGCCAGGTGGGACACTGGGGACACTGGGGGGATTGGGGACACTGGGGACACTGGGGACACTGGGGACATTGGGGACACTGGGGACACTGGGGACACTGGGGACACTGGGGACATTGGGGACACTGGGGACACTGGGGACATTGGGGACACTGGGGGATTGGGGGATTGGGGACACTGGGGACACTGGGGACATTGGGGACACTGGGGACACTGGGGACATTGGGGACACTGGGGACACTGGGGACACTGGGGGATTGGGGGATTGGGGACACTGGGGACACTGGGGACACGGAGACCATGGAGTCCATCTGCCAGGTGGGACGCTGGGGACAGTGGGGGGATTGGGGACACTGGGGACAGTGGGGACAGTGGGGGCAGTGGGGGACACTGGGGATTTGGGGACACTGGGGACACTGGGGACAGAGGTGTCCTCCCAGTGCTCCCAGTAAGGCGCTGTCCCCTCGTGTCCCTTTGGTGTCCCCCCGTGTCCCCTCGTGTCCCTTTGGTGTCCCCCCGTGTCCCCTCATGTCCCCTCGGTGTCCCTTTGGTGTCCCCTCGTGTCCCCTCCTGTCCCCAGCACTTCCTGCGGCCGCTGCGGCACTTCCTGACCCCGCGGGACATGGAGAGCGTGTTCATCAACGTGGAGGTGACAGTGACACCAGTGACACCAGTGACACCAGTGACACCAGTGACACCAGTGACACCAGTGACACCAGTAACACCAGTGACACTGACCAGTGACACCAGTGACAGTGACACTGGGACATGGAGAGCGTGTTCATCAACGTGGAGGTGACACCAGTGACACCAGTGACACCAGTGACACCAGTGACAGTGACCAGTGACACCAGTGACAGTGACACCAGTGACACCAGTAACACCAGTGACACTGACCAGTGACACCAGTGACACCAGTGACACCAGTGACACCAGTGACACTGACCAGTGACACCAGTGACACCAGTGACACCAGTGACAGTGACCAGTGACACCAGTGACAGTGACACCAGTGACACCAGTAACACCAGTGACACTGACCAGTGACACCAGTGACACCAGTGACACCAGTGACAGTGACCAGTGACACCAGTGACAGTGACACCAGTGACACCAGTAACACCAGTGACACTGACCAGTGACACCAGTGACACCAGTGACACCAGTGACAGTGACCAGTGACACCAGTGACAGTGACACCAGTGACAGTGACAGCAGTGACAGTGACCAGTGACACCAGTGACACCAGTGACACCAGTGACAGTGACACCAGTGACAGTGACAGTGACACCAGTGACACCAGTGACCCGCACACTTCTCCCAGGACTCCCCAGTTAACCCAAATTAACCCCTCCCAGTGCTCCCAGTCCCCCCCAGTCCTCCCAGTGCTCCCAGTACCCTCTCCCAGTACCCCCCCAGCCCTCCCAGTGCCCCCCAGTAACCCTGCCCAGTGCTCCCAGTGCCCCCAGCCCCTCCCAGTGCTCCCAGTAACTCTGCCCAGTGCTCCCAGTGCCCCCCCAGCCCCTCCCAGTGCTCCCAGTACCCTCTCCCAGTGCTCCCAGTGCCCCCCCAGCCCCCTCCCAGTGCTCCCAGTACCCTCTCCCAGTGCCCCCAGCCCCTCCCAGTGCTCCCAGTAACTCTGCCCAGTGCTCCCAGTGCCCCCCGGCCCCTCCCAGTGCTCCCAGTGCCCCCCCCGGCCCTCCCAGTGCTCCCAGTACCCTCTCCCAGTGCTTTCCCAGTGCCCCCCAGCCCCTCCCAGTGCTCCCAGTAACTCTGCCCAGTGCCCCCCGGCCCTCCCAGTGCTCCCAGTAACCCCAGTCCGCAGGAGCTGCTGGAGCTGCACCGCCGGGTTCCTGGGGGAGCTGCGGGGGCGCTGGGGGGCTTGGGAGGGCGGCCCTGCCCCCTGTTCCTGCAGTACAAGGAGAGGTACGGGGGGCTCGGGGGGATTTGGGGGTCCTGGAGGGAATTTGGGGGGGATTTGGGGGATTTGGGGGGATTTGGGGGAATTTGGGGGGTTTAGGGGGATTTGGGAGTCCTGAAGGGGATTTGGGGGGATTTGGGGGGGATTTGGGGGAATTTGGGGGGATTTAGGGGGATTTTGGGGGATTTGTGGGAGATTTTGGGGGGTCCTGAGGGGGATTTTTGGCTTGGGGGATTTTTGGGGATTTCGATTTTGGGGAGGGATTTGGGGGTCCTGAAGGGAATTTGGGGGGGTTAGGGGATTTTTGGGGATTTGGGGGGATTTAGGGGAATTTGGGGGGTCCTGAGGGGTATTTGGGGAGATTTCGGTGAATTTCAGATGGATGTTTTTGGATTTCGGGTGGATTTTTACGGATTCCTGCGAATTTCGCTGGATTTGGGATGGAATGCCGTGAATTTTGTTGCTTTTTTGGATAAATTTGGGCAGATTTTGGGCTGATTTTCGGTGAATTTGTGTGATTTTAGTTGGATTTTGGAAAAATTTGGGCAGATTTTGGGCAGATTTTGGGTGTCCCCCGCCAGGTTCCTGCTCTACAACTGTTACTGCAGCCAGGTGGATTTTGGGCGGGTTTTTGTGAATTTTGAGCGGATTTTTTTTGATTTTGGGTGAATTTTGGGCCGATTTTGGGAAAATTTGGGCAGATTTTGGGCAGATTTTGGGTGTCCCTCGCCAGGTTCCTGCTCTACGGCCGCTACTGCAGCCAGGTGGATTTTTAAGTGGGATTTTTTCTGAATTTTGGTTGAATTTTGTGAGGATTTCGGGTGGATTTGAGCAGATTTTTGGGTAATTTAAGTGATTTTGGGCAGATTTTGGGTGTCCCTTCGAGGTTCCTGCTCTACGGCCGCTACTGCAGCCAGGTGGAAGCGGCCGCGCGGCGCCTGGACCAGCTCTCCACCTGCACTGACCTGCGCATGAAGCTCCAGGTGAGCCCCCAAAAAATCCCCCAAAATCACCCCAAAATCCCTCCCGGCCTCTCCCGGGAAACCCCCAAATCCCAACCCCCCAAAAACACCCCCAAAAAAAATCACCCCAAAATCGCTCAAAATCCACCCCCAAACCTCCCCACAGAGCTCCGAGCTCCAAAAAAAACCCCAAAATCGCCCCCAAAATTCCCCAAAAATTCCACAAAAATCCCCCCAGACCTCTCCATAAAGCTGATTTGGGTCCCCAAAAAACCCAAAATCACCCCAAAATCACCCCCAAAAATTCCACAAAAATCCCCCAGAACTCTCCAGTAAAGCTGATTTGGGTCCCCCAAAAAAATCCCAAAATCGCCTAAAATCCCCCAAAATTCCACAAAAATCCCCCCAGACCTCTCCATAAAGCTGATTTGGGTCCCCAAAAAATCCAAAATCCCCCCAAAAATCTCCCAAAAATCCCCCCCAGACCTCTCCTCAGAAGCTGATTTGGGTCCCCCCAAAAACAAATCCCCAAATCAGCCCCAAAAATCTCCCAAAAATGTTCCCACAAAGCTCCAGGAGGGCTCAAAAACCCCAAATGTCACATCCCAAACCTGATGACCCCAAAATGACCCCAAAATGACCCCAAAATGACCTCAGTGACCCAAATGACCCCAAAAATGACCAAAATGACCCCAAACTGACCCCAAATTGACCCAAATGACCCCAAAACTGACCCCAAATTGACCCCAGAGTGGCTCCAAATGACCCCGATGACCCCAGAGTGACCCCCGTGACCCCTCACTGACCCCCAGTGACCCAAATGACCTCAAACTGACCCCAAAGTGGCCCCAAATGACCCCGATGACCCCAGAGTGACCCCAGAGTGACCCCAGTGACCCCTCACTGACCCCAGTGACACAAATTACCCCGGTGACCCCAAATCACCCCGAATCACCCCAAACTGGCCCCAAAAATGACCCGATGACCCCAGAGTGACCTCAGAGTGACCCCAGTGACCCCAAATGACCCCGGTGACCCCAAATCCCCCAAATCACCCCAAACGGGCCCCAAAAATGACCCCGATGACCCCAGAGTTACCCCAGTGACCTTTCACTGACCCCAGTGACCCCTCACTGACCTCAGTGACCCCAAACGACCCCAAAAATGACCCCGATGACCCCAAATGACCCCGATGACCCCAGAGTGACCCCAGTGACCCCAGAGTGACCCCAGTGACCCCTCACTGACCTCAGTGACCCAAAATGACCCCAAAAATGACCCAAATGACCCCGAAGACCCCAGCGACCTTTCACTGACCCCAGTGACCCAAATGACCTCAAACTGACCCCAAACTGGCCCCAAATGACCCCGATGACCCCAGAGTGACCCCAGAGTGACCCCAGTGACCTCTCACTGACCCCAGTGACCCCTCACTGGTCTCAGTGACCGAAATGACCCCGGTGACCCCAAATGACTCCAAAATTGACCCAAATGACCTCAAAGTGACCCCAAACTGGCCCCAAATGACCCCCGATGACCCCAGCGTGACCCCCGTGACCCCCGTGACCCCCGGCTGACCCCCGGCTGACCCCCAGGAGTGCTCCCTGCGCGCCAACAACGGGCGCTTCTCGCTGCGGGACCTGCTGATGGTGCCCATGCAGAGGGTGCTGAAATATCACCTGCTGCTCCAGGTACGCCTGGGCACACCTGGGCACACCTGGGCACACCTGGGCACACCTGGGGGGAGAGAAACACACCTGGGCACACCTGGGCACACCTGGGAACACCTGGGGCACACCTGGGACACACCTGGGCACACCTGGACACACCTGGGACACACCTGGGCACACCTGGGCACACCTGGACCACACCTGGGCACACCTGGGCACACCTGGGGGGAGAGGGACACACCTGGGGGGAGAGGGACACACCTGGGCACACCTGGGGGGAGAGGGACACACCTGGGCACACCTGGGCACACCTGGGCACACCTGGGAACATCTGGGCACACCTGGGCACACCTGGGGGGGGACAGGGACACACCTGGGTACACCTGAGCACACCTGGGCACACCTGGGCACACCTGGGACACACCTGGGAACATCTGGGCACACCTGGGGGGAGAGGGACACACCTGGGCTCACCTGGGCTCACCTGGACACACCTGGGCTCACCTGGGCTCACCTGGGCACACCTGGGCACACCTGGGGTACAGCTGGGACACACGGGGGAGGGCAGGGACACATCTGAGCACACCTGGGACACACCTGGGACACACATGGGGCACACCTGGGGGCACACCTGGGCTCACCTGGACTCACCTGGACTCACCTGGACTCACCTTGCCCTCCCCAGGAGCTGGTGAAACTGACCCCGACGGCCGTGAGCGCTCTTGGGGAGCTGGGCGCTCATGAGGGGTGGGGCTGGGGGGATTCGGGGGGTTTTGGGGGGTCCTGGGGGGATTTTTGGGGGGTCCTGGGGGGGATTTTGGGGGTCCTGGGAAGATCTTGAGGGAGATTTGGGGGAAATTTGGGGGGTCCTGGGGGGATTTTTGGGGGGTCCTGGGGGAGATTTTTGGGGGTCCTGGGAAGATATTGAGGGGAGATTTGGGGGAAATTTGGGGGGTCCTGGGGGGATTTTTGGGGGGGTCCTGGGGGGAGATTTTGGGGTGTCCTGGGGAAGATCTTGAGGGAGATTTGGGGGAAATTTGGGGGTCCTGGGGGGATTTTGGGGGTTTCCTTGGGGGCATTTAGGGGGGTATTTGGGGGGGTGGGGGTGGATTTTGGGGGTCCTGGAGAAATTTGGGGGGAATTTGGAGGTTCCTGGGGGGATTTGGGGGAGTCCTGGAGAGATTTTGGGGGGATTTCGGGTAAATTTGGGGGTTCCTGGGGGGATTTGGGGGAGAGGGATTTGGAGGGAATTTGGGGGTCCTTGAGAAATTTTGGGGGGATTTTGGGGGAGATTGGGGGGGTCCTGGGGGAATTTTTGGGGGTCCTGGTGGGATTTTTTTGGGGGGGATTTCTGAGAAGTTTTGGGGGCTCCTGAGGGAATTTTTGGGGCTCCTGGTGGGATTTTTTTGGGGGTTCCCGAGAGGTTTTGGGGTTTCCAGGGGAAGATTTAGGGATTGCAGGGGAGTTGAGGGTTCCCAGGGAATTTGGGGGTCCCGGGGGAGGATTTTGGGGTTTTTTGGGGGGTCTCTGACTGGTGCCCCCCAGGACCTGGCGCAGTGCGTGAACGAGGTCAAACGGGACAACGAGACCCTGAAGCAGCTCACGAGCATCCAGCTGTGCCTGCACAACATGGTGGGGACCCCGGGACCCCAAATTCCACCCCGGGACCCCCAAATTCCACCCCGGGACCCCAATTTCCACCCC
The DNA here is from genome assembly GCA_034336665.1 of Luscinia megarhynchos. Classification (NCBI taxonomy): domain Eukaryota; kingdom Metazoa; phylum Chordata; class Aves; order Passeriformes; family Muscicapidae; genus Luscinia; species Luscinia megarhynchos. Next base: position 28,645 of record JAPFBE010000189.1, on the reverse strand, counting down.
GGGACCCCAAATTCCACCCCGGGACCCCAATTTCCACCCCGGGACCCCCAAATTCACACCAGGAACCCCCAAATTCACACCCGGGAGCCCCAAATTCACACCTGGGACCCCCAAATTCACACCTGGGACCCCACAAATTCCACCCCGGGACCCCAAATTCACCCCAAAATCCACAAATTCCACCCCGGGACCACAATTTCCACCCCGGGACCCCCAAATTCCACCCCGGGACCCCAATTTCCCACCCCGGGACCCCCAAATTCACACCTGGGACCCCCAAATTCTACCCCGGAACCCACAGTTTCCACCCCAAAACCCACAAATTCCACCCCGGGACCCCCAAATTCCACCCCGGGGACCCCAAATTCCACCCTGGGACCCCCAAATTCCACACCTGGGACCCCAATTTCCACCCCGGGACCCCAATTTCCACCCCGGGATCCCAAATTCCACCCCGGGACCCCCAAATTCCACCCCGACTCCCACCCCGGGGATCCCAATTTCCACCCCTGGGATCCCCAAATTCCACCCCGGGACCCACAATTTCACACCTGGGAACCCACAGATTTCCACCCCTGGGACTCCCATACTCCACCCCGCATTCCTACCCCAGATTTTCCACCCTCGACCCCACATACCCCACTCTCCCAGATCCCAATTCCACCCGGGGACCCCCATTCCCACCCTGGGATCCCCATTCCACCTGGGACCCCCAAATTCCACCCCTGATCCCATCACCCCTCGGGACCCCAAATTTCCACCCCAGGGATCCCCAAATTTCCACCCCGGACCATATTCCCACCCCGGATCCCCATTCCACCCCGACCCTTCTCCACCCCGGGATCCCCCCATTCCCTACCTCCATGGGACCCCCAGTTTCCACACATTCCATCCCACAAATTCTCCCCTATTCCATCTACTTTCTTGATGTCCATCCCATTCCTGTGTCTATCCCATTCCCATTCCCCTTTCCCCATTTCCCCATTCCCATTTCCCATCCCCATTCCCATTTCCCATTTCCCATTTCCCATTTCCCACTCCCCATTCCCATTCCCCTTTCCATTCCCATTCCATTCCCATTCCCATTTCCCATTCCCATTTCCCATTTCCCATTCCCATTCCCATTTCCCATTCCCATTTCCCCATTCCCATTTCCCATTTCCCATTCCCATTCCCATTCCCATTCCCATTCCCCATTCCCATTTCCCATTTCCCATTCCCATTCCCATTTCCCATTCCCATTCCCATTCCCATTTCCCATTTCCCATTCCCATTCCCATTCCCATTCCCATTCCCATTCCCATTTCCATTTCCCATTTCCCATTCCCATTTCCATTTCCCATTCCCATCCCCATTTCCCATTCCCATTCCCATTTCCCATTTCCCATCCCCATTCCCATTTCCATTCCCATTCCCATTTCCCATTTCCCATTCCCATTTTCATTTCCCATTCCCATACCCCATTCCCATTCCCATTCCCCCATTCCCATTTCCCATTCCATTTCCCATTTCCCCATTCCCATTCCCATTCCATTCCCATTCCCATTCCCATTTCCCCATTCCCATTCCCCATTCCCCATTCCCCATTCCCATTTCCCATTCCCATTCCCATTCCCATTTCCCCATTCCCATTCCCCATTCCCCATTTCCCATTCCCATTCCCATTTCCCATTTCCCATTTCCCATTCCCATTTCCCATTTCCCATTCCCCATTCCCATTCCCATTTCCCATTTCCCATTCCCCATTTCCCCATTCCCCCATTTCCCATTCCCCATTCCCCATTCCCATTCCCCATTTCCATTTCCCATTCCCATTCCCCATTCCCATTCCCATTTCCCATTTCCCATTCCCCATTCCCATTATCCATTTCCCATTTCCCATTTCGCTTTTCCCATTTCCCATTTCCCATTTCCCATTTCCCATTTCCCATTCCCATTTCCCATTTCCCATCCCCCATTCCCCATTTCCCATTTCCCATTTCCCCATCCCCATTCCCATTCCCATTCCCATTCCCATTCCCCATTTCCATTTCCATCCCCATTCCCCCATTTCCCATTTCCCCATTTCCCATTTCCCCATTCCCATTCCCATTCCCATTCCCATTCCCATTTCCCATCCCCATTCCCATTTCCCATTTCCCTTTCCCCATTTCCCATTTCCCATTTCCCATTCCCATTTCCCATTTCCCATTTCCCATTCCCCATTCCCATTCCCATTTCCCATTCCCATTCCCCATTTCCCATCCCCATTCCCATTCCCATTCCCATTCCCATTCCCATTCCCATTCCCATTCCCATTCCCCATTCCCATTTCCCATTCCCCATTCCCATTCCCATTTCCCATTCCCATTCCCCATTCCCATTATCCATTTCCCATTTCCCATTTTCCATTTCCCATTTCCCATTCCCCATTCCCATTCCCCATTCCCATTCCCATTCCCATTTCCCATTTCCCATTCCCATTTCCCATTTCCATTTCCGTGTCCGTCCCGTTCCAGCCTCAGTCCCTGGCGCAGTTCGGGCGCCCCAAGATCGACGGGGAGCTGAAGGTCTCCAGCACCGAGAGGCGCTCCAAGGTGGACAGGTGGGCCAGGGACACCTGGGGACAGCTGGGGGACACCTGGGAGACACCTCAGGGACACCTCGGGGACACCTGGGGACAGCTGGGACACCGCAAAGACACCCTAGGGACATGGGGACACCCGGTGACACCTGGTGACACCACAAGGACACCTCAAGGACAGAGGAACACCTGGGGACATCTCAGGGACACCATAGGGACACCACAGTGACACCACGAGGACATGGGGACACCTCAGGGCCACCTCAGGGACAGCATGGGGACATGGGGACACCTCAGGGACACCCTTGGGGACACCACAGGGACATGGGGACACCTCAGGGACACCATGAGGACACCATGGGGACACCTTGGGGACACCATGAGGACACCCTTGGGGACACCACAGGGACATGGGGACACCATGAGGACACCTTGGGGACATCTCAGGGACACCTCAGGGACACCCTTGGGGACACCACAGGGACATGGGGACACCCTCAGGGACACCATGAGGACACCATGGGGACATGGGGACATCCTTGGGGACAGCTCAGGGACACCATGAGGGACACCATGGGGACACCTTGGGGACACCACAAGGACACCGTGGGGACACCACTGGGACATGGGGACACCATGGGGACACCTTGAGGACACCATGGGGACACTTGGGGACACCACAAGGACACCCTTGGGGACACCACAGGGACATGGAGACACCTCAGGGACACCATGAGGACACCACGGGGACACTTGGGGACACCATGGGGACACCCTTGGGGACACCACAGGGACATGGAGACACCTCAGGGACATGGAGACACCTCAGGGACACCATGAGGACACCATGAGGACACCATGGGGTCACCTTGGAGACACCACTGGGACATGGGGACACCATGAGGACACCTTGTGGACACCATGAGGACACCTTGGGGACACCTTGGGGACACCATGAGGACACCTTGTGGACACCATGAGGACACCTTGGGGACACCTTGGGGACACCATGAGGGACACCTTGGGGACACCATGGAGACACCACGGGACACCACGGGCACACCCTTGGGGACACCACAGGGACATGGGAGACACCTCAGGGACACCATGAGGGACACCTTGGGGACACCACTGGGACATGGGGACACCATAAGGACACCTTGGGGACATCTCAGGGACATGGAGACACCTCAGGGACACCATGGGGACACCTTGGGGACACCACTGGGACATGGGGACACCATAAGGACACCTTGGGGACATCTCAGGGACATGGAGACACCTCAGGGACACCATGAGTACACCATGGGGACATGGGGACACCCTTGGGGACAGCTCAGGGACACCATGAGGACACCTTGGGGACACCATGGGGACACCACGGGGACACCACGGGCACACCCCTGACCACACAAGCGTGGGAACGCAGGGACGCGCGGGGACAGCGCTGTCGCGGGGGACAGCCCGCGGTGGCCCGGGGGACGCGGTGCCACCCCGCGTCCCTGTCCCCAGGTACGGCTTCCTGCTGGACAAGGCGCTGATCATCTGCAAGCGCCGCGGCGACTCGTACGAGACCAAGGACGTGGTGGAGCTGCAGAGCCACCAGCTGCGCGACGGCGGCGCCGGGGCCCGCGACGGCAAGAAGGTGCTGGGGACACCGCGGGGACATGGGGACATGGCGGGGATGTGGGGACACTGCAGGGATGTGGGGACACTGCGGGGATGTGGGGGACACTGCAGGGATGTGGGGACACTGCAGGGATGTGGGGACACCCGGGGATGTGGGGACACTGCAGGGATGTGGGGACACCGCGGGATGTGGGGACATGGGGACACCAAGGGGACGTGGGGATGTGGGGACACTCGCGGGGATGTGGGGACACCGCGGGGATGTGGGGACACTGTGGGGACATGGGGACACTGTGGGGATGTGGGGACACTGTGGGGACATGGGGACACTGTGGGGATATGGGGACATGGGGACATGGGGACACCATGGGACATGGGGACACCATGGAGATGTGGGGACATCGTGGGGATATGGGGACACCGTGGGGATATGGGGGACACCATGGGGATATGGGGACACCGTGGGGACATGGGGACACCACGGGACACGGGGACACCGCGGGGATGTGGGGACACTCATGGGACGTGGGGATACTGTGGGGACATGGGGACACGGGGACACCGCGGGGACATGGGGACATGGGGACACCAGGACATGTCCATCCAATTCCTGTGTCCCACTAAACCCCAAAATCCTGATCGCTGATACATCCCAGGGTCCTGATCCCTGCTGGGCCCCAAAACTCCAATCCCTGATGAACCCCAATACCCTGTTCCCTGGTAAACCCCAAAACCCCATTCCCTGATAAACCCCAGACCCCATTCCCTGGTGAACCCCAAACCCCATTCCCTCATAAACCCCAAAACCCCAATCCCTCATAATCCCCAAAACCCCATTCCCTCATAAACCCCAAAACCCTATTCCTCATAAACCCCAAACCCCATTCCCTGATGAACCCCCAAACCCCATTCCCTCATAAACCCCCAAACCCCATTCCCTCATAAACCCCCAACCCCATTCCCTGGTGAACCCCCAAAACCCCATTCCCTGATAAACCCCAAACCCCATTCCCTGGTGAATTCCCAGATCCTGATCCCTTGTTGCCCCCCCAAACCCCCCGTTTTTTGGGGTGGGGGCGTGGCTGACCCCTCCCCACCCGCAGTGGTCCCACACCTTCGTGCTGCTGCACGCGGCCGGGCTGCAGGACTACGAGCTCTTCTTCAAGACGCGCGAGCTGAAGAAGAAGTGGCTGGAGCAGTTCGAGATGGCCCTGTAGGTGGCGCTGTCCCCACCCCGGCGGGGTCACACCTGTCCCCAGGTGTGCCACACCTGTCCCCGCCTGAGCCAGGTGTTCTCACAGGTCCAACATCTTCCCCGAACACGCGCTGGCTGACGGACACGACTTCCAGATGTTCTCCTTCGAGGACACCACGTCCTGCAAGGCCTGCCAGATGTTGCTGAGGTAGGACCCCAAAAATTGTCCTGGGGAGGTCAAGGGGGGGGGTCAAGGTGGACGTTGATGGTGGTGGGGTCATGGGAAGGTCAAGGTCAAGGTGGAGGGTGGTCAAGGGTTGGGGGGTCAAGGAGTTCTTGGGGGTCAAGGTCTGAGTGGCCCCAAGGGTGGGTGGAGGTCAAGGGGTCAAGGTGGGTCAAGGGCTGTGGTGGCCAACCTGGGTGGGTCATGCACTGGTCAGTTCTGGTCAGTCTCAGGTCAATCAGGGACTGGTCAGTCTCAGGTCCAGCATGGACTGGTCAGTCCTGGTCAGTCCTGGTCAGTCATGGACTGGTCAGTACTGGGTGGGCTCAGGTCAGTCCTGGACAGGTTCAGGTCAGTCCTGGACTGGTCAGTCTCACACCAATCATGGACTGATCAGTCCTGGTCAGTCTCAGGTCAGTTATGGACTGGTCAGTCCTGGTCAATCATGGACTGGTCAGTCCTGGGTGGGCTCAGGTCATTCCTGGACAGGTCAGTCTCAGGCCAATCATGGACTGGTCAGTGCTGGTCAGTCTCAGGCCAATCACAGACTGGCCAGTGCTGGTCAGTCTCTGGTGGGCTGGGGCATGGCTGGCGGTGTCCCCAGTGACTGCAGTGTCCCCCTCTGTCCCCCCCGTGTCCCCAGGGGCACCTTCTACCAGGGCTATCGCTGCAGCCGCTGTCACGCTCTACCACAAGGAGTGCCTGGGCAGGGTGGGCACCTGCGGGAAGGCCGGAGGCGGTGAGGGGCATGATGGGATTGGGGAGTGGAATGGTGGGATTGGGAAAGGGAATTATGGGAGTGGGGAGGGACATGGTGGGATTGGGGAGGGGAATCATGGGATTGGGGAGGGATTTGGGGAGGAGGGAAATAGAGGATGGGGGCAGGAGAGTTATAGGGAGGGTGGGGCATTGTGGGATACAAGATGGCCAACACAGCAGGGCATTATGACATACAAGATGGCCGACACTCCGGATTATGGGATACAAGATGGCCGACACAGCAGGGCATTGTGGGATACAAGATGGCAGACACAGCAAGGCATTGTGGGATATAAGATGGCTGACACAACGGGGCATTGTGGGATACAAGATGGCCGACACAGCAGAGCATTGTGGGACACAAGATGGCCGACACAGCAAGGCATTGTGGGATACAATATGGCCGACACAACAGGGCATTGTGGGATACAAGATGGCCGACACCACTAGGCATTGTGGGATACAAGATGGCCGACACAGCAAGGCATTGTGGGATACAAGATGGCCGACACAGCAGGGCATTATGACGTACAAGATGGCCGACACAGCAGGGCATTGTGGGATACAAGATGGCCGACACCACTAGGCATTGTGGGATACAAGATGGCCGACACCACTAGGCATTGTGGGATGCCTTTAATGATGGCATTATTACCCCATTATTACCGCAGTCACTAATTACTCCATCATTAATTAAGGGGTAGGCTGGTTACCCTTTCATTAACTAATCCAGTATCTAATAACCTCATCACTAATTAAGACCAGCACTAATTACCCCTCACTAACGAGCTTTTCCTCCCCCCAGATCCCGGCTCTGGCGCCCGCAAGGTACCAAAATTTGGGAAAACAGCTCCGAAATTCCCGGGTTTTTTTGGGGGGATCCCTCGGGGGGACCCCGGGGGTCTCTGGGGGGTTCCCCGGGGGTCTCTGGGGGGTTCCAGACCCCCCCAAATCCCCCCCAACTCACGGGGTTCTCGTTTTCCCCCCAGAACAAATCGCAGCGACCGGGACCCGAGAAGAAACTGGGTGAGGAATTTGGGGGGTCCCGACACCCCCAGGACAGATTTTGAGGGGATTTTGGGGGGTCCCGACACCCCCAGGACAGATTTTGGGGGGTCTTTTGGAAGGGTCTCACCCCACAGTTAAAATTTGGGGGGTTTTCACTCCTCCCCAGTTTATTTTTGGGGTCTCCAGGGGAATTTTTTACCCCCAATTAATTTTGGGGTGTCTCAGGGGGCTTTTAACCCCCCCAAACCAGTTTTGGGGTTCCCAGAGGGATTTTTCACCCCAAATCCATTTCTGGGATTCCCGAGGTGGTTTTTAACCCCCCCAAATCCATTTTTTGGGGGATTTTGACCTCCCCCAATCCATTTTTGGGATTCCTGTGGAGGTTTTTCACTCCCCCAATCCATTTTTGGGGTTTCCGGGGTGGTCTTAAACTCCCCAGTAAAGTTTTGGGGTTCCCAGGGAGTTTTTGACCCCCCACTAACCCAATTCTGGGGTTCCCAGAGATATTTTTAAACCCCCCAACCAATTTTTTGGGGTTCCCAGAGGGATTTTTAAACCCCCCAATCAATTTTTTGGGGTTCCCAGGGGGATTTTTGACTCCTCCAATCCAATTTTGGGGTTCCCAGGGGGAATTTTGACCCTTTAATCAATTTTGGGGGTTTTTGACCTCCCCCAGTCCATTTTTTGGGGTTCCCGGGGTGGTTTTTAACCCCCCCAATCCATTTTTGGGGGGTTTGACCCCCCAAATCCATTTTTGGGGTTCCCGGGGTGGTTTTTAACCCCCCCCAATCCATTTTTGGGGGGTTTTAACCCCCCCCCATCCATTTTTGGGGTTCTCACTCGGGGTTCCCCCCCCTGCCAGGACTCCCCAAAATGGAGAGCACCCAGCCCTACAGTGGGGTGCCCCCCCCGCCGGGGGTCCTGGGGCCCCCCCTGCGCCTCAGCCCCGGTGACGTCATCGAGGTGACAATGGCCGAGGCCGAGGAGCTCTGGTGGCAGGTGGGGGACACTGGGGGGACACGGGGGTGGGGGGACCCCCGAAATGGGGGGGTGGGACCCCGGAAATGGGGGTGGGACCCCCTAAAGTGGGAGTGGGACCCCGGAAATGGAGGTGGGACCCCGGAAATGGGGGTGGGACCCCGGAAATTGGGGTGGGACCCGGAAAATGGGGGTGGGACCCCGGAAATTGGGGTGGGACCCCAGAAATGGGAGTGGGACCCCCGAAATGGGGGGTGGGACCCCAGAAATGGGGGGTGGGACCCTCGACATGGGGGTGGGACCCCGAAATGGAGGTGGGACCCCGAAATGGGGGTGGCACCCGAAATGGGGGTGGGACCCCGAAATGGGGGGTGGGACCCCAGAAATGGGGGGTGGGACCCCCTAGAGTGGGAGTGGGACCCCGGAAATGGGGGTGGGACCCCGGAAATGGGGGTGGGACCCCGGAAATTGGGGTGGGACCCCAGAAATGGGAGTGGGACCCCGGAAATGGGGGTGGGACCCCAGAAATGGGGGGTGGGACCCTCGACATGGGGGTGGGACCCCGGAAATGGGGGTGGGACCCCGGAAATGGGGGTGGCACCCCGGAAATGGGGGTGGAACCCCCGAAATGGGGGTGGGACCCCAGAAATCGGAGTGGGACCCCGAAAATGGGAGTGGGACCCCGGAAATGGGGGTGGGACCCCCGAAATGGGGGTGGGACCCCGAAAATGGGGCTGGGGACCCTCAGGGTGGGTTTGGGCCCCCCGCGGTGGACAATTGGGTCTGGGGGAGACCCCCCCCATGGTCACAAGAGACCCCCCCAGGATCCACCCCAAATTCCTGGGGTACCCCAAAAACCAGGGGAGACCCCCGGGATCCTCCCCCAATTTTTGGGGGCACCCCAATAACCGGGAGAGACTCCCCCAGGTCTTGGGGGTCTCGGGGGGACCCCTGAGGGTCTCCCCCACCCCTCGGGGGTCTCGGGACCCCCCCGGACCCCCCAAATTTCGCCCCCCAGGGCCGGAACGTGGCCAGCGGGGATCTGGGCTGGTTCCCCAGCAGCGCCGTCAGACCCTTCGTGTCCGTGAGTTTGGGGACCCCCAAAAACACCCCCAAATTTGGGGAGGGGGCTCGGGGGTCTCATTAGGACGACCCCCCCCACCATTAATTTTGGTCTCCCCCTTTTTCCCTCAGGTGCCGCTGCCGGATCTTTCCGTCTATCCATGGTCAGTGGTGGGACCCCAAAATTTTCAGCGTGAACCCCCAAAATTGTCACCCTGAACCCCAAAATTGTCACCCTGAAACCCCCAAAATTCTCCCCTGAAACCCCCAAATTCTCACCTGAAACCCTGAAATTCATCACCTGGGACCCCGAAATTCTCACCTGAAACCCCCAAATTTTTCCTTGAACCCCAAAATTCTCTCCCTGAACCCCAAAATTCGCACCCTGAACCCCAAAATTTCGCACCTGGGATCCCTCAAATCCTCCCCTGCCCCCCACCCCTAAACCCTCCCACGGTTTGGGGGGCGCTCTGGAGCGGGGGGAGGGGATTTTGGGGTCCCGGTTGGGGATTTTGGGGTACCGGATGCAGATTTTGGGGTTCCGGGTGCAGTTTTAGGTCCCAGTGCTGCTTTTTAGGGTCCCGGTGGGGATTTTGGGGTCCCGTGCAGTTTTTGGGTCCCGTGCAGTTTTTTGGGTCCCGGGTATGCTTTTGGGGTCCCAGGAGGGGATTTTGGGGTCCCGGTGCAGATTTTGGGGTCCCGGTGCAGTTTTTGGGTCCCGGGTGCGTTTTTGGGGTCCCAGGAGGGGATTTTGGGGTCCCGGGTGCAGATTTTGGGGTCCCGGTGCAGTTTTCGGGGTCCCGCACGTATTTTTGGGTCCCGGTGCGCGGGTTTCTAGGTCCCCCGTGCAGTTTTTGGGGGTCCCGGGTGCAGATTTTGGGGGTCCCGAAAGTGCAGCTTTTGGGGTCCCGTGCAGTTTTTGGGGTCTCGTGCAGTTTTTTGGGTCCCGCATGCTTTTTGGGGTCTCGTGCAGTTTTTGGGGTCCCGTGCAGTTTTAGGTCCCGGGTGCGTTTTTGGGGGTCCCGTGCAGTTTTTTGGGGTCCCGGGTGGGATTTCGTCACACCCCTGTCGCAGGTTCGGGGGGCCCTGGAGCCGATGGTGGTATTTGGGGGTCCCGGTGCGGGTTTTTGGGGTCCCGTGCGGGTTTTTGGGTCCCCGTGCGTTTTTTGGGGGTCCCGGGTGGGGATTTCGGGGTCCCGGGTGGGATTTCGGGGTCACACCCCTGTCGCAGGTCTGGGGGGCCCTGGAGCGGATGGTGGGTATTTGGGGGCCCTGCTGTAGTTTTTTTGGGGTCCCGGGTGGGGATTTCGGGGTCACACCCCTGTCGCATGAGTTCGGGGGGCCCTGAGCTGCCGAGGAAGCTGAGCTGTCCCCCGCTCCGACGGGCGCCTTCCTGGTGCGACAGCGGCTGCGGGAGCTTCGGGGACTTCGCCATCAGCGTCAAGTGAGCGGCAGCGGCGACACGGGGACATTGGGGACAGCGGGGACACGGGGACAGCGGGGGACAGCGGGGACATCGGGGGACACGGGACAGCGGGGACACGGGGACCGAGGGACAGCGGGGACATTGGGGGGACATGGGGACAGCGAGGGACAGCGGGGACATTGGGGGCATTGGGGGACACGGGGACAGCGGGGGACAGCGGGGACAGCGGGGGGACACGGGGACGGGCGAGGGACAGCGAGGGACACGGGACACGGGGACATTGGGGACAGCGGGGGATTGAGGACAGCGGCGACATTGGGACATGGGGACAGCGGCTACAGGGGACAGCGAGGGACCGCGGGGACAGCGGGGACATTGGGGGACAGCGGGGACAGCGGGAGGATTGGGGGACAGCGAGGGGACAGCGGGACAGCCAGGGACAGCGGACATTGGGGGACATGGGGACAGCGGGGACATTGGGGGACATTGGGGGACACGGGGACAGCGAGGGACACGGGGACAGTGAGGGGACAGCGGGGACATTGGGGGACATTGGGGATGTTGGGGACAGTGGGGACATTGAGATTTTGGGGACGTTTAGGTCCATTGGGGACACTGGGGGTGTTGGGGACATTGGGGAACGTTGGTGGGATTTGGGACACTGGGGAATTTGGGATATTGGGGACATTGGGGACATTGGGGACATTGGGGACATGGGGGCATGGGAGACATTGGGGACATTGGGGGACATTGGGGACACGGGACATTGGGGATGTTGGGGATGTTGGGGACAGTGGGGACATTGAGACTTTGGGGACATTTAGGTCCATTGGGGACATTGGGAGGATTGGGGACTTTAGGGACATTTGGGACATTGGGAGGATTGGGGACTTTAGGGACATTGGGGACATTAGGGACATTGGGGACACTGGGGACACTGGGGATATTGGGGGGGACTTTTGGGGACATTTGGGACACTCGGGTGACTCCGGGGTGATTTCGGGGTTATTTCGGGTGACTCTGAGGTGATTTTGGGATGACTCCGGGTTATTTCGGGTTATTTTGGGGTGACTCCGGGGTTATTTCGGTCACTCCATGGTTATTTCGGGGTGATTTCGCGGTTATTTTGGGGTGTCACCGCGGTGATTTCGGGTGACTCCGGGGTTATTTCGGGGTTACTTTGGGGTGACTCTGAGGTGATTTGGGGTGACTCTGCGGTTTTTTCGGGTTATTTAATTTCGGGTGACTCCGGGGTTATTTCGGGGGTGACTCGAGGTTATTTTGGGGTGTCACCGCGGTGATTTCGGGGTGACTCTGAGGCTATTTTGGGGTTATTCCGGGGTGACTCCGGGGTTATTCCGGGGTGACTCAGGGTTATTTCGGGGTGACTCTGGGGTTATTTTGGGGTGACTCTGGGGTGATTTCGGGGGTGACTCCGGGGTTATTTCGGGGTGACTCTGGGGTTATTTTGGGGTGACTCCGGGGCTATTTCGAGTTATTTTGGGGTGACTCCTCCGCTGGTTATTTCGGGGTTATTTTGGGGTGACTCTGAGGTTATTTCGGGGTTACTCCGGGGTTATTCCGGGGTTACTCCGGGGTGATTTTGGGGTGACTCCGCGGTTTTTCGGGGTTACTCCGGGGTGATTTTGGGGTGGCTCATGGTTTTTTCGGGGTTATTTCACTTCGGGGGTGACTCCGGGGTGATTCCGGGTGATTCCGGGTGATTCCGGGTGACCCTTGTTTTTGGGGTGGCTCACTCAGTTCCGTGGGCAGGTGAAGCACATCAAGGTGGCCAGCGAGGGCTCTTCTGGGTCACCGAGAAAAAGGCGTTCAAGGGGCTGGTGGTGAGAGCAGCGCCCCAAAAACCCGCGCGGGCGCCCCAAAATCACCCCGGAGCCCCAAAATCCTCTGGGGTCACCCCGGAACCCCAAAATCCTTCCCCAAATATCCCCCAGAACTCGTGGGAACCCCAAAATCCCTCCCCCAAATATCCCCCCAGAACTCGTGGGAACTCCCCAAATCCTTCCCCCAACCCCTCCTGGGAGCCCCAAAATCCTTCCCCCAAATATCCCCCAGAACTCGTGGGAACCCCCAAAATCCTTCCCCCTAATATCCCCCAGAACTCGTGGGAACCCCAAAATCCCTCCCCAAATATCCCCCAGAACTCGTGGGAACCCTAAAATCCTTTCCCAACCCCTCCTGGGAACCCCCAAAATCCTTCCCCAAATATCCCCCAGAATTCTTGGGAACCCCAAAATATTTTCCCAAATATCCCCCAGAACTCGTGGGAACCCCAAAATCCCTCCCCAAATATCCCCCAGAACTCCTGGGAACCCCAAAATCCTTCCCCAAATATCCCAGAAACCCCAAAATCTTCCCCCAAATGTCCCCAAACCTGCCAGGAACCCCGAAATTTTTTCTTGGGGTCACCCTGGACCCCCCGGGGACCCCAAAATTTTTTCTTGGGGTCACCCTGGAACTCCCAGGACCCTCTAAATCTTTCCCAGGAGGTTTTTTGGGGGTCCCTGACCCCCCATGGATTTTTGGGGTCCCTGTTCTTCCTGGGAGAGTTTTTAGGGTCCCCGATTTCCCCTCGGGGGGTTTTTGGGGTCCCAGATCCCCGCAGGGATGGTTTTTGGGATCCCTATTCTCCCTAGGGGGGTTTTGGGGTCCCTGGGGTGTTTTTTGGGGATCCTGGGATGTTTTTGGGGGTCCCTGACCCCTCGGTGACGTTTTTGGGGTCCCTGGGATATTTTTTTGGGGTCCCTGGGATGGTTTTTTGGTATCCCTGGGATGTTTTTGGGGTCCCTGGTGATGTTTTTGGGGTCCCGGTGATGTTTTTTGGGGTCCCTGGGATGGTTTTTTGGGGTCCTGGTGATGATTTTTGGGGGTCCCTGGGATGTTTTTTGGGGATCCTGACCCCCCGGTGACGTTTTTGGGGGATCCTGATCCCCCGGTGACGCTTCTGGGGTCCCTGGGATGGTTTTTGGGGTCCCTGGTGATGTTTTTGGGGTCCCGTGATGTTTTTGGGGTCCCTGGGATGGTTTTTTGGGGTCCCGGTGATGTTTCTGGGGTCCCTAGGATGGTTTTTTGGGGTCCCGTGACGTTTTTGGGGTGCCCGGTGACGCTTCGGGGGTCCCTGGGATGTTTTTGGGGTCCCTGACCTCCTGGTGATGTTTTTTGGGGATCCTAACCCCCTGGTGATGTTTTTGGGGTCCCTGGTGATGTTTTCGGGATGCCCGGTGATGTTTTTGGGGTGCCCGGTGACGTTTTTTGGGGTCCCTGGGATGTTTTTGGGGGTCCCTGACTCGGTGACGTTTTTGGGGTCCCGGTGACGCTCGGGGGGTCCCTGGGATGGTTTTTGGGGGTCCCGGTGACGTTTTTGGGGTCCCCGGTGACGTTTTTGGGGTCAGTGACGTTTTTGGGGGTCCCTGGGATGGTTTTTGGGGTCCCGGTGACGTTTTTGGGGTCCCTGGGATGGTTTTTTGGGGTCCCTGGGATGTTTTTGGGGTCCCGGTGACGTTTTTGGGGTCAGTGACGTTTTTGGGGATCCTGACCCCCGGTGACGTTCTTGGGGGTCCCTGGGATTGTTTTTTGGGGTCCCGGTGACGCTTTTTGGGGTCTAGGTGATGTTTCTGGGGGTCCCTGGGATGGTTTTTGGGGGTCCCTGGGATGGTTTCTTGGGGTCTCGGTGACGTTTTTGGGGTCCCTGGGATGGTTTTTGGGGTCCCGGTGATGTTTTTGAGGTCCCTGGGATATTTTTGGGGTGCCCGGTGACGTTTGGGGGTCCCGGCAGGAGCTGGTGGAGTTCTACCAGCGAACTCGCTATGGGATTGCTTCAAGAAGTAGCTGGACACGACCCTGGCCGTGCTCCTACAGGGACCCCGAGACCCTTGGGGGACCCCGAGAGCCAGTGGGGGCGGGGGCCATGGGACTGGGGGGGGCCCGAGGGGGATTTGGGGGTTTTGGGGGTCGTGGGGTGATCCTAGAAGGGGGATTTGGGGTTTTGGGGTGACCCTGGAAGGGGATTTGGGGTCACGTCCGAGTGTGGGGGGGGCCCTGAGAGGGAATTTGGGATTTTGGGGTCGTGGGGTGACCCTGGAAGGGGATTTGGGGTTTTGGGGGTTTTGGGGTGACCCTGGAAGGGGATTTGGGGTTTTGGGGGTTTTGGGGTGATGTTGAAAGAGGATTTGGGGGTCACTTTGGGATTGTGGGGTAATCATTAAAAGGGATTTGGGGTTTTGGGGGTTTTGGGGTGACCCTGGAAGGGGATTTGGGGTTGTGGTGGTTGTGGGGTGATCCTACAAGGGGATTTGGGGTCCTGGGGGTTTTGGGGTGATGTTGAAAGAGGTTTTTGGTCACTTTGGGATTGTGGGGTGGTCCTTAAAAGGGATTTGGGGTTTTGGGGTTTTGGGGTGACCCTCAGAGAATTTGGGGTCCTGGGGGTTTTGGGGTGACTCTGAGCGGGGATTTGGGGTCACGTCGGAGTGTGGGGGGCCCTGAGAGGGAATTTGGGATTTTGGGTTCGTGGGGGTGACCCTGGAAGGATTTGGGGTTGTGGAGGTTGTGGGGTGGCCACAGGAGGGATTTAGGGTTGGATTTGGGGTTAAATTTGGGGGTCGGATTTGGGATCTGGTTTGGGGTTGGATTTGGAGTGGATTTGGGGCTTCATTTGGGGTCAGATTCGGGGATTTGGGGACATCCCGGTGTCCCCAGGTGCCACCCGCAGCTTCTGCTCTGGGGTCGGATTTGGGATTGGATTTGGGGTGGGATTTGGGATTTGGGATAGATTTGGGGGCGGATTCGGGCAGGATTCGGGTGACATCCCCGTGTCCCCGGGTGCCACCCGCAGCTCAGCTCTGGGGTTGGATTTGGGGTTGGATTTGGGGAGGGATTTGGGATTTGGGGTTGGATTTGGGGCTGGATTTGGGGCGGGATTTGGGATTTGGGATAGATTTGGGGTCAGATTTGGGGCGGACTCGGTGACACCCCGGTGTCCCCAGGCGCCACCCGCAGCTTCGGCTCGGGGGTTGGATTTGGGGTTGGATTTGGGCGGGATTTAGGATGGATTTGGGATTGGGATTTGGGATTTGGGCGGGTTTGGGGTCGGGCTCGGTGACACCCCGGTGTCCCCAGGCTTCACCCTGCAGCTCGGCTCTGGGGTTGTATTTGGGATTGGATTTTGGGGCGGGATTTGGGATGGATTTGGGGCGGGATTTGGGATGGATTTGGGGCAGGATTTGGGATGGATTTGGGGCAGGATTTGGGATGGATTTGGGGCAGGATTTGGGGCGGATTTGGGATTTGGGGCGGATTTGGGGGGATTTGGGGCGGACTCGGTGACACCCCGTGTCCCCAGGCTCACCCTGCAGCTTCGGCTCTGGGGTCGGATTTGGGATGGATTTGGGATTTGGGTCAGATTTGGGGTCGGACTCAGTGACACCCCGGTGTCCCCAGGCGCCACCCGCAGCTTCGGCTCGGCCAAGGCGCGCTACGACTTCAGCGCGCGGGACCGGACGGAGCTGTCGCTGCGGGAGGGGGACATCGTGCGCGTGCTGAGCAAGCGGGGACAGCCCGGCTGGTGGCGCGGGGAGATCTACGGGCGGGTACGGGGACACCGAGGGGACACGGGGGGACACGGGGACACTGAGGGGACAGCCCGGCTGGTGGCGTGAGGGGAGATCTGGTAGCGGGTGCACGGGGACAGCTAGGGGGACACGGGGACACGGGGGGACACAGGGACACAGGGGGACACTATGGGGACACGGGGACACGGGGACACGGGGAGGGACACGAGGACACGGGGGACACGGGGGACACAGGGGACACTCGGGGACACGGGGGGACACGGGGACACTGAGGGGACACGGGGACACTGAGGGGACAGCGAGGGCAGTGGGGACACAGGGGGGACAGCGGGGGGACACTGAGGGAACACGGGGACACTGAGGGGGACAGCGGGGACACGGGGAGACACAGGGACACAGGGGGGACACTAAGGAGACACTGAGGGGGACACTGAGGGGACACTGGGGTCATCTCTGGAGCTGTCCCCACCCCTGGGGGACACCGCAGGGACAGAGGCGCCAGCCCCGAGCGTGTCCCCACCCCCAGGTGTCACCCCGTGCCTCTGACTGGGGGACACACTGGGGACACACTGGGGACAATGGGGGACACACTGGGGACACACTGGGGACACACTGGGGACACACTGGGGACAATGGGGTTCCCTCTGTCCAGCGCCCAGTGTCCACATGTCCCCAAGTCCCCCCTGTCCCTGTCCCCTGACCCCCTGTCCCCTCCCCCATGTCCCCAATGTCCCCAATGTCCCCGTCCCTGTCCCCTCTCTGGTGTCCCCATGTCCCCAATGTCCCCTGTCCTTGTCCCCTGACCCCCCTGTCCCTCTCCCCATGTCCCCAATGTCCCCAATGTCCCCAATGTCCCCTGTCCCTGTCTCCTCACCCCCTGTCCCTCTCTGGTGTCCCCCTGTCCCTCTCCCCAAGTTCCCCTGTCCCTGTCCCCTGTCCCCCTGTCCCTCTCCTCCCCCATGTCCCCATGTCCCCAATGTCCCCAATGTCCCTGTCCCTGTCCCCTGACCCCCTGTCCCCCTCCCCAGGTCGGGTTGGTTTCCCGCCAATTCGATGGACGAGGATTTCTCCGACTATTGCTGACAAGGACCCCCGTGTCCCCTCGTGTCCCCCCGTGTCCCCCCGTGTCCCCCCGTGTCCCCCGGTGTCCCCCCGGTGTCCCCCGTGTCCCCCGTGTCCCCCGTGTCCCCCGGTGTCCCCCGGTGTCCCCCGTGTCCCCCGTGTCCCCCGTGTCCCCCGGTGTCCCCCGGGTCCCCCGTGTCCCCCGTGTCCCCGCTGTCCCCAGCCCCGATCCCGATAATTTATGGGACAATAAACCAGGAGCAGGATGAGGATGAGCTCCGGGGGGAGTTTTTGAGGAGTTTTCAGGAGTTTTTAGAATTTTTCGGGAGTTTTCGGGGAGTTTTTAGGGAATTTTACGGGAGTTTTTCGGGAATTTCACGGGAGTTTTTCAGGGGAGTTTTTCGGGGAGTTTTTCGGGAGTTTTTCAGGAATTTCTACGGGGGTTTTCACGGGAGTTTTAGGAGTTTTCAGGAGTTTTTAGGGAATTTTTTTCGGGAATTTTCGGGGAGTTTTTCGGGAATTTCACGGGAGTTTTCGAGAATTTTACGGGGAGTTTCACGGGAGTTTTAGAAATTTCACGGGGAGTTTCACGAGGAGTTTTCTAGGGAATTTTACGGGAGTTTTTGGGGAATTTTTTTCGGGAGTTTTTCGGGGAATTTTTTTCGGAATTTTTTCGGGAGTTTTACGGGGAGTTTTAGGGAATTTTTTCGGGGAGTTTTTCGGGAATTTTTCGGGCCCCAGTTCGAGGAATCCCGAGTGGCATCGGCGCTCGGCGAGCGGAGGAGTCAAGGCCGACATTGGGAAGACGAGCCAGGGGTGGGGGAGGGACCGGGAATTCCGGGATTGGGAATTCCGGGATTTTGGGGAATTCAGGATCGGGAATTCAGGATTTGGGGAATTCAGGATTTGGGGAATTCAGGATTTGGGAATTCGGGATTGGGAATTCAGGATTTGGGGAATTCAGGATTGGGGAATTACAGGATTTGGGAATTCAGGATTTGGGGGAATTCACGATTTGGGGAATTCAGGATTTGGGGAATTCAGGATTTGGGAATTACGGGATTTGGGAGTGAGGGATTTGGGAATTCAGGATTGGGGAATTCAGGATTGGGGGAATTCCAGGATTTGGGAACTACGGGATTGGGCAGGGCGGTCCCACAGGGAACATCCCAGTCCCTCCCAGTTTGATCCCAGTTCAATCCCAGTGCACACAGACATTTATTGTGATTTTTTCTGCAATTCCCGGGATTTTGGGGTGAATTTTGGGGATTTTGGGGTGAATTTTGGGGATTTTGGGGTCAGGGGGTCCCTCACACACCCAGGGCAGGGCGGTCCCACAGGGATGATCCCAGTTCGATCCCAGTGCACGCACACATTTATTGTGATTTTTTCCCCAGTTTCCGGGATTTTGGGGTGAATTTTTGGGATTTTGGGGTGAATTTTGGGGATTTTGGGGTGAATTTTTGGGGATTTTGGGGTCAGGGGGTCCCTCACACACCCAGGGCAGGGCGGTCCCACATGGATGATCCCAGTCCCTCCCAGTTCAATCCCAGTGCACACACACATTTATTGTGATTTTTTTCCCCAGTTCCCGGGATTTTGGGGAGAATTTTTGGGATTTTGGGGTGAATTTTTGGGATTTTGGGGTGAATTTTGGGGATTTTGGGGTCAGGGGGACCCTCACACACCCAAGCCATGGGGAGAACCACAAGGATCATCCCACTCCCTCCCAGTTTGATCCCAGTTCGATCCCAGTGCACGCACACATTTATTGTGATTTTTTCCCCAATTTCCAGGATTTTGGGGTGAATTTTGGGGATTTTGGGGTGGATTTTGGGGTCAGGGGGGTCCCTCGCACACCCAGGGCAGGGCGGTCCCGCAGGGATAATCGGCCCAGAGCCCGTCCAGCCCCACGGCTGCACAATTCTCCAGGGATCTCCCGTTGGGCTCGTCCCGGTGCCACCAACTGATCCCAAAAAAAACCCAAAAAAAATCGGGATTGGTATCCCAAAAATCATCCCAAAATCCCATAAATACCCCAAAATCCCATAAATGATCCCAAAACCCATAAATATCCCAAAACCCTTAAGTATCCCAAAACCCCATAAACAATCCCAAAACCCCAAATTCCCAAAATCCCATAAATTATCCCAAATTCCCAAAATCCCAAATCTCACGTGTTATTTGGGGTCAGCGCCGTCCCGTCCCGCCGGGTCCAAAATCCCAAAATCCCAAAAACTTTCCCAAAATCCCATAAATATCCCAAAACTCATAAACAATCCCAACACCCCAAATTCCCAAAAATCCCATAAATCATCCCAAATTCCCAAAAACCCCAAATCTCACCTGTTATTTGGGGTCAGCGCCGTCCCGTCCCCGCCAGGTCCAAAACCCCAAAAACTTTCCCAAAATCCCATAAATATCCCAAAACCCATAAATATCCCAAAACCCCAAATTCCCAAAAATCCCATAAATTATCCCAAATTCCCCAAAATCCCATAAATTATCCCAAAATCCCAAATCCCACCTGTTATTTGGGGTCAGCGCCGTCCCGTCCCGCCGGGTCCAAAACCCCAAAAACTTTCCCAAAATCCCATAAATATCCCAAAACCCCAAATTCTCAAAATCCCATAAATTATCCCAAATTCCCAAAAATCCCAAATCCCACCTGTTATTTGGGGTCAGCGCCGTCCCGTCCCCTCTGGTCCAAAATCCCAAAATCCCATAAATATCCCAAAATCCCATAATTATCCCAACACCCCAAATTCCGAAAATCCCATAAATTATCCCAAATTCCCAAAAATCCCAAATCCCACCTGTTATTTGGGGTCAGTGCCGTCCCGTCCCGCCAGGTCCAAAATCCCAAAATCCCAAAAACTTTCCCAAAATCCCATAAATATCCCAAAACCCATAAATATCCCAAAACCCCAAATTCCCAAAAATCCCATAAATTATCCCAAATTCCCAAAATCCCATAAATTATCCCAAATTCCCAAAAATCCCAAATCCCACCTGTTATTTGGGGTCAGCGCCGTCCCGTCCCCGCGGGTCCAGCTCCCCTCCCGCTCCCGGATCCCGAGCCAGGACGGGGAACGGAGCTGGGACTGCACGTGGTGCTGGGGGAAACCAGTATGGACCAGTATAAACCAGTATGGACCAGTGTAAACCAGTATAAACCGGTATAGACCAGTATAAACCAGTATAAAACAGTATAAACCAGTATGGACTAGTATGGATCAGTATAAACTAGTATGGACCAGTACAGAGCAGTGTAAACCAGTATAAACCAGTATGGGCCAGTGTAAACCAGTATAAACCAGTATGGACCACTATAAAACAGTATAAACCAGTGTGGACTAGTACGGACCAGTAGGAACCAGTATAAATCAGTATGGACCAGTATAAACCAGTATGGACAATTATGGAGCAGTGCAAACCAGTATAAACCGGTACAGACCAGTATAAACCAGTATGCACCAGTATAAACCAGTATGCACCAGTATAAACCAGTATGGACTAGTATGGATCAGTATAAACCAGTATAAACCAGTGTGGACTAATACAGACCAGTAGGAACCAGTATAAACCAGTATGGACTGGTACGGATCAGTATAAACCAGTACAGACTGGTATAAACCAGTATGGACCACTACAGACCAGTATAAACCAGTATAAACCAGTATGGACTGGTATGGATCAGTATAAACCAGTATGGAGCAGTGTAAACCAGTATGGGCCAGTATGGACCAGTACAAACCAGTATGGACCAGTATGGACCAGTATAAATCAGTGTGGACCAGTATAAACCAGTATGGACCAGTACAGACCAGTATGGACCAGTGTGGACCAGTATAAACCAGTATGGACCCATCGGGGACTTCGGGGATTTTGGGAGTTTTGGGGAATTTGGGGGAATTTTGGAATTTATGGGATTTAGGGGATTTTGGGGATTTTGGGATTTTGAAGGAAATTTATGGGATTTTGGGGATTTTGGGGATTTAAGGAATTTCTGGGATTTTGGGGGAAATTTGGGGGATTTGGGGA
Source organism: Luscinia megarhynchos (assembly GCA_034336665.1). NCBI lineage: Eukaryota > Metazoa > Chordata > Aves > Passeriformes > Muscicapidae > Luscinia > Luscinia megarhynchos. The sequence continues at coordinate 7,108 of JAPFBE010000189.1, read as the reverse complement.
TTTCTAGGATTTACAGGATTTATGGGATTTTTGGGGGATTTATTGGATTTGGGAGATTTGAGGAAATTTTAGGAATTTATGGGACTTAGAGGGAATTTACGTGATTTTGGGGATTTATGGGATTTAAGGAATTTATGGGATTTGGGGGAATTTCTGGGATTTGGGGGAATTTCTGGGATTTGGGGAATTTGTGGGATTTTGAGGGGATTTCTGGGATTTGGGGAATTTATGGGATTTAAGGAATTTCTGGAATTTCGGGGAATTTACGGGATTTATGGGATTTAGGAGAATTTACGGGATTTATGGGATTTAGGAGAAATTTATGGCATTTAGGGAATTTATGGTTTTTTCCAGATTTATGGGATTTTGGGAGAATTGGGGATTTTTTAGGGATTTTTTTGGGATTTTTTTGGGATTTTTTTGGGTTTTGGGGGGGATTTTTTGGGGGTTTTTTTGGGTTTTTTTGGGTTTTGGGATCTCACCTTTTCCTCGGCGTCGTCGACCTCGAGCAGCTGCGACCCCAAAGCCGAGCAGAAAATTTGGGAATTCTCCCAGGAAGTGGCGAGTTTGGAGAAGAAATAACAGGAATCCCGGAAAAAAACCCAACCCTTGGAGCAGGGGCGGAAATCTGGGAAAAATCCCAAAAATTTGGGGTCAGGATTGGGGGAAACCCCAAAAATTTGCGGTTGGGAATGGGGAAAATCTCAAAGATTTGGGGAAATTTCGGGAAAAATTAGGAATATTCGGGAAAAACTGGGGGAAATTTGGGAAATTTTTGGGGGGAAATTGGAGAAAATTTGGGGGAAATGGGGAAAAATTGGGAAAAAATTGGGAAACTTTGGGAAAAAATTGGAAAATTGGGGAAAATTAGGTAAAACTGGGGAAAATTGGAAATAATTGGGAAAATTGGTAAAAAATCATAACAAATGGGGAAAAAATTGTGAAAAAATTGTGAAAAAATTTGGAAAAAAATGGAAAATAGTTGGAAAATACTTGGGAAAAATTGTGAAAAAATTGTGAAAAAAATATGACAAAATTAGGAAAAAATTAGGAAAAAATTGTGAAAAAAATAGGAAAAAAAATTGGAAAAATTGGGGAAAAATCATTAAAAATTGGGAAAAAATATGGAAAAAATTGTGGAAAAATTGGGAAAAAATATGGAAAAATTTTTGAAAAAATTAGGGCAAAATTGTGAAAAAATTAGGAAAAAATAGGAGAAAAATAGGAAAAAATTGTGAAAAAATTGTGAAAAAATTAGGAAAAAATTAGGAAAAAATTAGGAAAAAATTGTGAAAAAAATAGGAAAAAATTGTGGAAAAATTGTTAAAAATTAGGAAAAAATTAGGAAAAAATTAGGGGAAATTAGGAAAAAATTAGGAAAAAATTGGAAAAAAAATTAGGAAAAAATTGGGAAAAAATTGTTAAAAATTAGGAAAAAATTAGGAAAAAATTAGGGGAAATTAGGAAAAAATTAGGAAAAAATTGGAAAAAAATTAGGAAAAAATTGGGAAAAAAATAGGAAAAAATTAGAGAAAAACTGGGAAAAAATCGCAGTAAATTGGGAAAAAATTGGGAAAAAATTGGGAAAAAATTGGGAAAAAATTGGGAAAAAATTGGGAAAAAATTGGGAAAAAATTGGGAAAAAATTAGGAAGTTTTGGGAAAATTTTGGGACTATTCTGGGCTATATGACAACACACTCACGCGCCCTCGAGCAGACATCCTCGTCGCCGCCGTGCGCCCGCCAGCGGCTCCAGTCGCCGCGGCCCCGGCACAGCATCACCCGGCGCTGCCGCTCGTGGCCGAAGTTGAAGTGCAGCGCGCTCCCGGCCAGCGCCAGCAGCGCGCCCTCGCCGCACGCCCAGCGCTGCAGGCGCGCCCCCGCCCGGCACGGCCGCGCCCGCACCAGCGCTCGCGCGGCCTCCGCGGCGGCCTCCAGGCAGAGGCCGCTCGCCACGTGGCGCAGGAGGCCGCCCGGCAGCCACTGGAAGCGCTGGGCCGCGGCGAGGGAGCAGCATGGCGACGGTGAGCCACTGGCCCCCAGGGCTGCCGCCAGCCAGTGGTGCTGGTTGTACAGCAGGAAGGGGCTGGAGCCTGCGGGGGACACGGGGGGTGGTCGCGGGGGGCTCGTGGTGGCCACCTGGAGTTGGGCAGTGGCCACAGTGTAGGGAAGGAAGGAGCTGGACATGGCAGGGACAGGGGGACAGTGAGGGGACAGGGAGATGTGAGGGGTTGGGGACATGTGGTGGCCACCCAAAACTGCCCAGTGGCCACCAGGAGCTGAATTTGGCCACGAGAATTTGGCCAGTGGCCACCAGGAGCTGCCCAGTGGCCACCATGGAGTGGCCAGTGTTGAGCAAGAAGGGGTTGGACACTGAGGGACAGGGGGACAATGAGGGGACAGGGACATGGGAGGGGTTGGGGACACCGTGGTGGCCACCAAGACCTGAATTTGGCCATGAGAATTTGGCCAGTGGCCACCATGGAGTGGTCACAATGAAGAGAAGGAAGGAGCTGGACATGGCAGGGACAGGGGGACAATGAGGGGACAGGGACATGGGAGGGGTTGGGGACATGTGGTGGCCACCAGGAGCTGAATTTGGCCACCAGGATTTGGCCGGTGGCCACCTGGAGCTGCCCAGTGGCCACCGTGACACGCAGAGGGGACAGGGGACAATGAGTGGGCGGAGGGACGCGACAGGGAGGTGACAATGAGGTGACAATGAGGACAGGGAGGTGACAATGGGGACAGGGAGGTGACACTGGCAGGGGACAGGTGACACCGGGGACAGGTGACACTGGGGACAGAGAGGTGACAATGAGGTGACAATGGGGACACTGGGGACAGAGAGGTGACAATGAGGTGACAATGGGGACAGGGAGGTGACACTGGGGACAGGTGACACTTGGGACAGGTGACACTGGGGACAGAGAGGTGACAATGAGGTGACAATGGGGACAGGAAGGTGACACTGGCAGGGAGAGGTGACACTTGGGACAGGTGACAGGTGACAAGGGACAGGTGACACAGGGGACAGGTGACAGGTGACAGGGGACAGGTGACACTCACCTGTGGGTTCCTGCGGCTCCTTCACCTTCTCGGCCTCCAGCGCGGCCTCCAGGGCCGAGACTGAGGGACACCAGGGGACACCCAGGGGACATTTTGGGGACACCGCCCAAACCCCCAAAATCCCCAAAATTCCCCAAAATCCCCAAAATTCCCCCAAAAATTCCCCAAAAATTTCCCAAAAATCCCCAAAATCCCCCAAAACTGCCCCAAATCCTCCCAAACCTCCACAGAACCCCCACAAAAATCCCCAAAATTCCCCAAAATCCTCCCCAAAATCACCCCCAAAAATTTCCCAAAATCCCCCAAAATCTGCTAAACCTCCCAAACCTCCACAGAATCCCCCACAAAAATCCCCAAATTCCCCCAAAAATTCTCCCCAAAAATCACCCCAAAAATTTCCCCAAAATCCCCCGACTTCCCAAAAATCCTTCCCAAACCTCCACGAAATCCCCCACAAAAATCCCCAAAAATTCCCCAAAAGATTCTCCCCAAAATCACCCCCAAAAATTTCTAAAATCCCCAAAAACCCCAAAATCCTCCCCAAAAATCACCCCCAAAATTTTCCCAAAAATTTTCCCAAAATCCCCAAAATTCCCCAAACCTCCACCGAATCTCCCCACAAAATCCCCCAAAAATTCCCCAAAATCCTCCCCAAAATCACCCCCAAAAATCCTCCCAAATCTCCCCGAAATTAATAATAAAAAATCCCAATAAAATAAAATAAATTAAAAAAATTCTCCCAAAATAAAAAATTCCCAAAAAATTAAACAAAATCCCTAAAAAATAATTTTTAAAATTCCAAAAATTCCTTCAAAAATCCCCCAAAAAAAACCCCCCAAAAAATCCCAAAAAGATCCCAAAAAAATCCCCAAAAATCCCCAAAAATTAAATAAAATTCCTAAAAAATATTTTATAAAATTCCTTTTAAAAAACCCCCAAAAAATCTCCAAAAAATCCCGAAAAATTAAAATCCCTAAAAAATAATTTTAAATCCCAAAAATTCCTTTAAAAATCCCCCAAAAAATACCAAAAAATCAAAAATCTCAAAAAATCCCGAAAAATTAAAAATAAAATCCCTTTAAAAATAATTTAAAATCCAAAAATTTCCTTTAAAAATCCCCCAAAAATCCCAAAAATCCCAAAAAATCTCAAAAAAATCCCCCAAAAATCAAAATAAAATCCCTGAAAAAATAATTTAAAATCCCAAAAATTCCTTTAAAAATCCCCAAAAAATCCCAAAAAATCCCCAAAAAATCCCAAATTCCCCCCAACCCCCCCGCCCCTCCCCCACTCACTGCGCCGCTCCCCGAGTGTCCCCAGGGCCACCAGCAGCGCCACCAGCAGCGCCACCAGCGCCACCAGCGCCACCCTGCGGGGGGAGGGGCGAGCCTTGGGGGGCGGCCCCGGGGTGGGGGAGGGGTCCAGGGGCTCGTAGGGATCCTCGTCGGGTGGGGGGAGGGGAGAGCCTGGCGGGGACAGAGGGGACAGTGAGGGGGTGGCACGTGGGGACACTCGGGGACAGCCCTGGTGGCACTTGGGGACATCCTTGGGGACACCTCGAGGGGTTGGGGACACTTTTGGTGGCACTTGGGGACACCCTTGGGGACATCCTTGGGGACAGGTGAAGGCCACCAGGAATTGGGGACAGCCCTGGGGACATCTCAAGGGGTTGGGGACACTTTTGGTGGCACTTGGGGACACGCGGGGACAGCCCTGGTGGCACTTGGGGACAGTCCTGAGGACATCTAAAGGGGTTGGGGACACTTTTGGTGGCACTTGGGGACACCTAAAGGGGTTGGGGACAGCCCCTGGTGGCACTTGGGGACACTCGGGGACACCCCTGGTGGCACTTGGGGACATCCTTGGGGAACATCTCAAGGGGTTGGGGACACTTGGGGACACCCACAGGGGTTGGGGACAGTCCCCAAGTGCCACCACCCCCTTTGGGGACACCTCCTGGACACCGGGCACAGGGAGGTGACAATGAGGACAGGGAGGTGACAATGAGGACAGGGAGGTGACACCGGGCACAGGGAGGTGACACTGGGGACAGGGAGGTGACATTGGGTACAAGGAGATGACAGTGAGGACAGGAGGTGACACCGGGGACAGGAAGGTGACAGTGGGGACAAGGAGGTGACACCGGGCACAGGGAGGTGACAATGAGAACGGGAGTGACAACGGGGACAGGGAGGTGACACTGGGCACAGGGAGGTGACACCGAGGACAGAGAGGTGACACCGGGCACAGGGAGGTGACACTGGGGACAGGGAGGTGACATTGGGTACAAGGAGATGACAGTGAGGACAAGGAGGTGACACCGGGGACAGGAAGGTGACAGTGGGGACAAGGAGGTGACACCGGGCACAGAGAGGTGACAATGAGAACGGGGAGGTGACAATAGGGACAAGGAGGTGACAATGAGGACAGGGAGGTGACAGTGGTGGCAGGGAGGTGACACCGGGGACAAGGAGGTGACACCGGGCACAGGGAGGTGACAGTAAGGACAAGGAGGTGACAATGAGCACAGGGAGGTGACACCGGGCACAGGGAGGTGACAATGGGGACATCGCCGGCCGTACCTTCCCCGGGTCCCCAGGCTTTGTCCAGCGCGGTCTCGACGTTCCCGTACATTGTCCCCAATGTCCCCAAATGTCCCCAAATGTCCCCAATGTCCCCAAATGTGTCACTGATAACACCCGCAGGGGACAAGGCGGGGGACAGGATGTCCCCTCCCCTCCCCTCCCCCCCCCGGGGTGGCATCAGTGTCCCCTCCCCCCATCCCACAGCGGGGACAGAGGTGGCACCAGGGGACTGTCCCCAAACCAGCGTGTCACTGTCACCGTGATGTCCCCAGGGCCAGGGTGTCCCCAGGGTGGTGTCCAAGGTGTCATTGTCACCGAAATGTCCCCAAGGTGGTGTCCAGGGTGTCCTTGTCACCAGGGTGTCACTGTCACCATGGTGTCCCCAAATCCAGGGTGTGCCCCGGGTGGTGTCCAAGGTGTCACTGTCACCAGCGTGTCACTGTCACCGTGATGTCCCCAGGGCCAGGGTGTCCCCAGGGCGGTGTCCAGGGTGTCAATGTCACCAAAGTGTCCCCAAGGTGTCCTGTCACCAGCGTGTCACTGTCACCAGGGTGTCCCCAGGGTGATGTCCCCAAGCCCAGGGTGGTCTCCAGGCTGTCCTTGGTGTCACTGTCATCAAAGTGTCCCCAAGCCCAGGGTGGTGTCCCCATGGCCAGGGTGTCACTGTCACCGTGATGTCCCCAGGGTGGTGTCCAAGGTGTCACTGTCACCCGTGCGTCACTGTCCCCAGGGTGTCCCCAAGGTGGTGCCCGGGGTGTCACTGTCACCACCGTGTCCCCACGGCAATGTCCAGGGCGGTGTCCCCAGGTGGAACGCAGGATGCCACCGTCACCAGGGTGTCACTGTCACCACGGTGTCACTGTCACCACGGTGTCCCCAGTACCGGGGTGTCCCTGTCCCCACTGTCCCTGTCCCTCCCCCACCGCGGGATGTCCCCAAGGGGGCGTGGCCGGGCCACACAGGAAGAACCGGGGACAATCGGCTGCGGCCAGACCCGGCCACCTCCTTCCTGTCCCTGTGTCACCTCCTGTCCCCTCCTGTCACCTCCTGTCACCTCCTGTCACCTCCTGTCCCCCCTGTCCCTCCTGTCCCCTGTGTCACCTCTGTCACCTCCTGTCCCCTCCTGTCACTCCTGTACCTCTGTCACCTCTTGTCCCCTGTCACTCCCCCACAGCCACCTCCTGTCCCCCCTGTGTCCCTCGAGTGTCCCCTCTGTCCTCCGCCGTTGAAGGGACATTGAGGGGACACTGAACACTGGCAGGAATGTCCCCATTCCCATTCCCATCCCCACAGTTCCCGCCCCCACACTCAGCCGCGCAGCATTGGTTGATTCCAGTGATTGACACATACACAGACCAATCGCAGCACAGAAGTGCTGATTCATCAAAAGTGGGCATGTCCATATTCCTGCATGGTGATTGGCTCAGATTTCTGATTGACAGGCCAACAGACCA